>CAUYRT010103237.1:0-17296 GCA_963574885.1 Lepilemur ruficaudatus
CTCCTGGGCTCAAGCAGTCCTCCTGCCTCAGCCTCCCGAGTAGCTGGGACTACAGGCATGCGCCACCATGCCCGGCTCATTTTTTCTATATATATCTTTAGTTGGCCAATTAATTTCTTTCTTTCTATTTATAGTAGAGACGGGGTCTCCCTCTTGCTCAGGCTAGTTTCGAACTCCTGACCTCGAGCGATCTGCCCGCCTCGGCCTCCCAGAGTGCTAGGATTACAGGCGTGAGCCACCGCGCCCGGCCAAGACCCCATCTCTTAAATGAATAAAATGGATATTCCATTTGATGGCATGGTGGAAAAAAAAAAGAAAAAATGGATTATTCAATTGAAAATGTTAGAGAATGAGATCTACAGTACCATTTATGTAAATAAAAACACAGTACATAGAATAATACTGCATGCTTTTCAAGGATACAAACATGCCCAGGGATATATACTGAACACATGAAGGTGGCTGCCTACAGAAGGAGAGAGGAGAGGAGGGAAAATGAAAGGTGAAATGAAGAGGGACCTTCCACAGACCGATGATGGCACAGGACTGTGAACTGAGGTCCATAAACAGCTGTTTGCACTTGAGGTCCCCGAAGCCAGCCAACCGAACAAGCAAAAACCACACTCAAGCCCTCCAGCTGGGCTGGCACAGGTCAGGGTAGGTACGGGGCAGGTACAGCAGGGGTGGGCTGGAACACGGAGGGTGTTGACACGACGCTGCAGCGTTTAGGCTTCGTTCCATCAGAAACGCAGCTCCTGGGACAGATAGTTGGCACCATCTCATGGTGCTCCTGAGAGTTTATCTCCCAAGTGTTGTCCAGGCCAGAGTTCATTGCCTTCTCATTTCTGAACCCTCACAGATGACTCGTGTCCTTGACTGACCGGCTCACAGAAGCGCTTCTCGGATTCGCACTCTTCCTTTTGTTTTGTAATTGAAAAATAAGCAGCGACCAGCCTAAGGATGTCGGCGAGGCAGCATTCCCCAGGGCCTGGCTTTCAGGGGGCTTGGTCTGCAACATCCTGGTGAGAGCCGGCCATCTGTGTCACTACCAATTAAACAATGAAATGTCTGTAGTAGGAAAAAAATCAATTGCTCACGCACTCCTGCAATCTACTTGTGGAGAAGTGATAATTACCCTCCGCTGTGGCCTCTGAGGGCCCTGCTTGACATCCAGGCCCAGGGAAACCAGCTCCCCACTTCCTCTGCCCGGTCTCTGACTGCCCGTG
This sequence comes from Lepilemur ruficaudatus, assembly GCA_963574885.1. Lineage (NCBI taxonomy): Eukaryota > Metazoa > Chordata > Mammalia > Primates > Lepilemuridae > Lepilemur > Lepilemur ruficaudatus. The sequence continues at coordinate 1,227 of CAUYRT010103237.1, forward strand.
TGATTTTCCACGCCAAGCCAAACGTCAGGCCTCCCAGTGTAGATGCAAAATCGGGTTTTGAAAAAGGACGTCACTGGCTCAGAACCCAGGGAAACAGAGTTTGTCAGGACAGAAAATCACCCCTCTTCCTGGCTGGCTCCCTACCCCCAGCATCCTTTACCTGGTCACCTGCTGATAGAAAGCACCCGGGGAGAGAGGTTAATTTGAGGTGGCAGTAGTTTTTATGAGCTGTCGCAGGAGTGCTGGCAAAGAGGCTCTGATGTTGTGAGACTTCTCGTCGGGTGTTTCATGAGCTCAACATCTCCTCATTTGATGTCCTGCCTCGGCAGCAGGGTGGGGAGTGAGGGGGGTGAGGGAGGCTCAGAATGTCCCTCTATCTGCCATTCAACTTTAATTAAACTGCCAGCTTTTCGATTCTCCTTCTGGATGCTTTAATAACCATTAGATAACAAAAATGACAAAAAGGGCTCTACCTTGCCTACACCCCCCTGGTGTGTTTGGATGACCCAGGCTGCAGAAGGCCCCACTCTGGCAGATGTCCACCAGCACAGAGCTCACTGCCGCTTGGACATGTCCACCAGCCCGCCCCACAGGCACCCCCAAAACCAACATCCTCTCAGGCACCCTGGCTAGAAGCCCACACCTACCAGCCTCCTCCTCCTTCCCACTGACCAAAAATCCCATGGGTTGCCGAGTCCAGTGGCCCTCCACTTTTGGGACCTTCTCTGGGTCAACTCCTTCCTGTTTCTGCTAGAAACGCCACCCTAGCTCAGACCCTCCCTCATTTCCTCACTCCAGCTTCTGGAACAGCTTCCTGACTGCTCTTTCCTGCTCCATCTCCGCCGTCCCATTCATTCTCCGTGGCAGTAATCCCCCTAAAACAATAGACTCATGAACCACTGGGTCCTGCAGCCCTCAGGAGTGGTCCCAACTCCTTGACTTGGCATTTGTGGGGCTCTATGATGGGCCCCTTTCCTCCTCTCCAGCTTCCTCTTGGGCCACATCTCACCTCTGCCCCAGTTCTCAGCCACACAGGGTGACCTACGGTTACCTTAACACGGTGTCTCACTGCGGCACCACTGACCTTAGGGGCTGGATGATTCTCTGCTGTTGTGGGATGTTTAGCAGCATCCCTGGACTCCACCCACCAGATGCCAGTAGCATCACCCCCAGTCATGACAACCAAAAATGCCTCTAGACATTGATAAATGTCTCTTAAGAGGCAAAATTGTGCCCCTCCCCATCAAGAACCTGGTACATATCGGGCAGTTTCAAGATTTTTGTTTCTACTCCCTCCATGTCCCTGTAAAACATCTATGCATTTTTCAAGACTCAGCTAAGAATTTCCTGAACTTCTCCCATGTGATAGTGTTAACCATTTCCTGCTTCCTTTCCTTGTATTCCAGGCAGATAACAGCTCCTTGACGCTTTCCTGGAATGTCTGCTCAGTGTCTCTGTCCCTTACTAGGATCTGGGCTCCTGGATGGCAGGAATGACCTGATTCTTTCAGAGTTTCCACCCTCAGCACAGAGCTCAACACAAAGTCAGTTCTCCGTGTTTGTGCAATAAATGGTTAAATGAAGGGAGTTTCACATCTATTGCTTTGTTTGTTGGGTGTAGGTGTAACTTTGCAGTTTTCTCCTTTATTTCATTAATGACAAGGCACTGAGGTGAAGGGAAAAAAACGCTGAGCAAGATTCCTGGTTAGATCATTTTGTTGGAAGTTGAAGTTCCCCGCAGGGATGCAGAGAAGGGAAAAGAAGTTAGCACCTTTTGGGACAGTTGCCTGAGTGACAGCTCAAAAGTCTGGTCTCTGTCTTCACTCCACCCAAGATCTTGAAGGAGCAGCCAGCCCTGACTGAGGACAGTATTTAACTGCGGCATAGAATTCCACACTGAGGAAACCAGACCAGGAGGCAGGGCTGCCACCAGCACATACAGCAAGAGCCCTTGTGTGCATTACAAAGAAGCACCCGCCTCCCTGTGACGCAGTGCAAGGCCAGGAAGTAGAGCACGGCTGCATGTCAGCCCTGACAAAGCCCGCGGGCTGTGCCCACCATTGTTTCTGACTCCTACACTCAAGACATTCCAGGCTCAACAAATCTCAGAGCTAGGAAGAAATTCAGAGGGCATCTGGCCCAGCCCAGAGATTAAAGTCCCCCAGCTGAGTCTTGAGAGAGCTGAACTAAAGCCTAGGCTTCTGACCCCAGTCCTGACCTTTTCTACAACACCAAGTTATCATCGCCAGACAGTGTGGACATGGCAGGCTCTGGGGACAGATCTATTCTGGCTAGGATACCAGGCCACCTCTGGTCACACAAAACCAGGATGCAAACTGAGCTGCATAGTTAGAGACAGACAGTACCATCCTTCCCCTTGCTGGCTGCCCCAGCCCTGTTGATGTGGAGCTCAAGACTCTGGGGCTGTTGTCTGCAAAGCTCCCAAACTCTATTCTTTCTTTACCAAGCTTCCACTCAGTGGTATGAAAAAGAAAAGGCCACAGGACGAGCTTGCTGACCTCAGGGCCCTGCTGCTGATGGTCACTTTTCCTAGGGGAGGAAGGGAAGGAGCCAGGGACACTTTCCCACTTATTACCCATGTGAACCTGGGGCCCCAGTTTGCACCCTGTGCCTCCCTGCCTGCCTCCCAGGGCTGTTGGAAGGTCCTGATGGGATCACCTGGGAACTCCCAGGAAAACGCTGTGCAGTTAAGAGGGATCATTAAATTCCTGTTCTACAAGGCAAAGGGGGCTAACTACCCACACCTGAAGCCCCAAGGTCCCTCAGGGTAGGGAGGGCAGCGGCTGGACAAACAGGTCAAGTGGCCTGGAGGCAGCCTCCCAGAATGGCCGTCCATCTGGCAGCCCAGGGGAGTTTGTCTGTCCGGGACCAGAAGGCAGAGTCCTTCCCTTTTCCATGGAGGACAGTGCTAGGTCTGCCCAACCAGCCTCCAGCTCAGAAGGCTCTGACTGTGGAATCTCCTCTGATCTCCCCAAAGAGAGGGATCGAGGCCCACAGGCCAGCGGACAACCTTCAGTGCATGAAGGAACACCTGGGAGTGGGGTGGGGGTGTGTGTACACACACCTGTCAAAATGCAGATTCCAGGGCCCCATCCTCGAAGATTGATTCAGCAGGCCCAAGAAAGTGCATTTTAACAACACCCTTTCTCCACATCCTCCCAGGTGACTGAATGCAGGAGGTAGACGGATCACACTTTGAGTGAAGGCTGGTGTTTGGAAAATAATATATAGTCTGGAAGCAGAAAGTCTCACTGGTTGTGTGGCCTTGAGTGAGTCATTTATTAGGCCTCAGTTTCCTCATTTTAGAATGGGGAAGCGAACCCTTCACAGGGTTGTTCTGAGTTTTATTTACTTACTTTTTATGTAAGAGATAGGGTCTCACTATGTTGCCCAGGCTGGTCTCAAACTCCTGGTCTCAAGGGATCCTTCTGCCTTGGCTTCCCCAAATGTTAGGATTACATGCCCAGCCTGCTCTGAGTTTTAAATGAGACAATGCAGGCAGAACGACAGCATAGTGCTTGGCCTGTTGTGAGCGACAGGTAAATGCCAGTGCCCTCTTCTCTCCCAGAACAAAGGCGCCATCACTTCAGAGGAGGGGGCAAGAGGGAAGGAGCCAGCCAGCGGGGACCTGCTGAGCTCCTGGGGAGCCAGCCAGCCAGCGCCTCCTGCGGCACTGACACCGAGGTGGAGATGTTGTTGTTCTGCTGCATGCCGAGCCCAGCAGGCCCAGCCCGGAGTGGTGATTAAAGCCGAGGCAACACTATGCGCTCACGAAGGTCACAATGAACTAATTGAGGGGAAGGGCAGCCCAAGTAAGGAAGAGTCTGCAGGATGCACTGTTAGTCAAGTGATGCTTGGCGTCTACGCCAGCACACCGATCAGTGCAATCGCAACACACTGCTCCGAAAACCACTGCCAGGGAGGATCGCTCCAGCCCAGGAGCCCAAGGTTGCACGCAGTGAGCTGTGATCGCGCCACTGCACTCCAGCCTGGGTGACAGACGGAGGCCTTGTCTCTTTAAAAAAAGAAAAGAAACTGCTACCTGAGTAAAGTACCTGGAGGCGGGCTCCAGGGAACAGAGGTGACTCCTTACAACTGGCGCAGCCATTAACTGGAGCACAGAAAGGTGCTGCTGGAATACGGGAGCGATTCGCTTGGGGCTGGGGGGCACTGTAAGTACTCTGGGTACACTGCCAAGACTTTCTGTGTCATCAAGACTGCAGCAGGCCCCCTCTGAATTTCACCCGTTTTTACACCAGTGGGGTGTGAACCACTGAATAACAAAGCTTTAAGTTTCCCACGTAGTACCCTGGGGACAAAGAGGAGAGGAGAGCCCAGGAGAGGAGGTCTGCACAACTGCCCATGGCTCACGCTGCGTGGACTGTGGGATTTAGTGAAATGAATCCACACATCTCTGGATTCATTTCACTAAATCCCACAGTCCAAAAGTGTATTGCAGTGTGGAAAGTGTCAGAGACTCCACACCGGCTGTGAGACCTTGGACAAGTTACTTAACCCCTCTGAGTTCCGTTTGTAAAACGAGGCTACTATACCGTTCTTATGAGGGTGAAAAGAAATGTGATAAAGCCCCGTGTTGTACCTGCTGCAGACGGCTGAGCTCTGGCCTTCCTCTGGGACAGTGCCTGGCGCGCAGGTGCTCCGTGTCAGCTTCGTGCAATACCAGCTTACTCTGCCCTGATCATTCCCCTCTCGGCAGACGTATCCCATAACACAACCTCAAGCCATCACTTCCCTGCTCAAACATTCTGTGGCTCCCAATTGCCACAGAATCAAGTCAAAGGCCCTCAGCCTGGCGGAAGACCCTCGTGTGCTTCCAGCCCAAAGATGCATTCTTCCCCTCCTCCCCTGACAACCGGCTCACACCCCGTGAGATGACTCTACGCTCTCCAAACACACCCAGCAGGCTTCAGCTCTGGTCTTAATCACACTATCACCGCCCTACTCCTGTGGTGACAGGAATGCTCTACCTCTGTGGAGGTCCTCGTTTCACTCTTCCCAAGACTGTCTCAGGATCATTCTCTGTCTCCAGTCCCTAGCGCAGTGTGTGTCCTCCCTAGCATGCATGTCTGCTCAGGCCAGTGTCTGCTTAAGCACACGGAACGTTTCCACCATCTACCCACGAGGGGTGGGGGACAGAGACCTGTCATTGCTTCCTGCACAAAGACTGGCACACAGTAGACATTCTGAACAGCACACCTCCACACAGGTGAGCTGCAGATGCAGTTTAGGCCTGAGCCCTGGCCCGCAAAGAGGGCAGAGCCAAATCCAGAGCTCCAGCGGGTACTCTTGCCCATGTGGAGGCCAGGCTGCCCCTACCCCACCAGCAGGGCATCTGTGCTTTGTCAGCTGCAGCTTCCCAGCTGTTTGCAGCTGTGTTACAGTGTTTCAGCTCACCAATTAGACATCATTAGATGCCAGTTCCCTCTCTGCACTGGCAGCAGTGGAACCCAATTCTGCCCAGCCAGGACACATGCTGTCCCAGGCCCCTCAGCCTCAGTGTGGGGCTATTTCCGCCCCTGTGGGTCACGTCTCCCTGACGCACCCGCTGGGGTTCACTCCCTGTTGTGCTGACCTCTGAGGCCATCGCTTTTGACACACATTCCGTAAACAAGGTTGAATGAGAGGGAACATACAAAGAAGACCCAGGCTAGATCTCCAGCGAAAGAGAACGGACTGCACCCACGTGAGCAAGGTCAACTAATTCAGCCATGAGGAGTCATATATAGTGCCCCGCCAGGGAGTAAGCATCGCAATTCTTTCTGAGATCCTAGGCCAGGCCAGCTTTTCCCTGCCCCCGGCATGCTTCTGGGATGACTTCCCCAGCACTAAGTTGGTGTTAATTAGTGAAAATTATCTAATGCAAGCTCATTTTAACATTAGCTTAAAGCCAAACATAATTACAAAGATAAATCAACTGCTAAAAAAAAAAATCCAGTGAAGATACACAAACGATTTTTAGGATCATCTGCTGGTTTGGGTTACGAGGCTTGAGCTCTCAACACCATGAAGCACGTGGGCAGAGCGAGGCGGGACTCAAGGCATTTGACTGATCCATCAGGTAAGAGAACTGGAGCTGGCAGTTTGCCTGGGAGGTTCTGAGAAGCAGCAAGGATAACTTTGTGGCTACTGCCAGGTGATGTTACCTGAGGGGGCTTACCCAGAGAGGCAAGTTGAGACTGCAGGGAAAGGTGGGGCTGGTGAAGGTGATAAGGAGGGCATCCTGGTGACGGGAACAGGGTGAGTCCATGTGCCTCCAGCCTTGCCTCTGCCTGCCCTGCCCTTCCACGACTGGCTGACTCAGCCGTCAGTTCCCAGGAAGCCTCTGTTCACCCGGAACTCAGGGCAAGTGCGCAAGCCTGGGAATCAGACTCATCTCAGTTCCCATCCGGCTCCACTATTTACTGGTAGTGTGACCTTATCCTCTCTGAATCTCAGCTCCTCACCTGTAAAATGGAAAGTCGCTAGATTGTTGTAAAAATTAACTAACATATTTTAAAAGGGCTGTACATGTCTGACACATAAATGCTCAATAAATAATAGCTATTGGGGCCAGGCACAGGGGCTTATGCCTGTAATCCCAGCACTTTGGGAGGCAGAGGCCAGGAGTTCGAGGGTCCACATTTGATTCATTTGTAAATTTCTGATGCCTGGCACATGGTAGATTCTCAGGAAAACATGTTGAGTGAATGAGCAAATGGGAATCTCCAGGCAGTCCAGGGACCCTTCTAGGTGAGGGAGTTAAGGACACTGGCAGTCTGTCCTCAAAGACTCACTGGAAGGTAAAGAGTCCTGGTCCCCACCTCCACCCCACCATCTCCTGACTCACTGCTACAAAACAAAACAAAAAGAACCCGTATCAGGAGGAGCCTCCTACATGCCCAGCCAGTACTGCAAAGAGCCCAACAGAATGATTGCTGGTGTGTACAAGCTGTGCCAGGGATGTTTCCAGATTATTGGAAACCTGGGCCAGAGAGACTAATAATTAGAAGAGCCATAGGCTCTCTTCCAGGACTAAGATTCTGGGATCATTAGCAAGGGATTTTAGAGAAGGAAAAAGAAAACCAGGGAAGGCAGCAGCCCAGCTGAGGCTGACTGTCATCGTACCTGGCAGGTGGGGAGTGGTGAGAGTAGGGGTGGGGGAGGGGCAGAGATCTCTACAGTGACTCAGCTTGGGGGGGGAGGGGTTGGCTCAGGATAGCAGAAGCCAGGAACAGAAGCTGGTGGTCAGCCAGGACTCAGCCCTGGGCTCCTTTGTTCTCTGCCCTGCTCCCCATCCCTACCCCTACCCCTAGCTCAGGTTGGAAGCCTGCCTCAAACAGCCTCTGCTTTGTACCCTCTAAGACAAGGAATGGGTGGATCTGGCCACCAGGTGAGGCAGCATCCCAGGGGCTGAGAACATGGAGGGACTGTGAGTTGCTGGGCTGGGAATCCCCTCAAGGCCTCAGCCTGTCAGGGAGGGGCACAAGTCCAAGGGGGCCAGAAGGTGGCCATGAAGAGGTCAAATAGGTCTCTAGAAGCTACTAACACCAGATTCCCTGTGTCACCTGCCCCGATGTCACCAGGAAGAACTTTCCTCCCCCCACGTGGCACAGATTGGAGCAGCTGGCAGTTGTGTATTTGTCTGTCTCCAGAACTCGTCTGAAAGCCTCCTGATAAACTTTGAATGTCTTTGGAAGTTTCAGAGGGAAGAGATGGCCCCAGAGGGAAATTCCCAAGGGTAACCTGCATTTGCAGTGGAAGGACACAGCCTTGAACTCAGACTGGATGGAATCCCAGCTAGCCTCTTGTGAGTTCTATGACCTGTGCTTTCCCTGACCTTCAGGGAAAATACCACCTCCCTTGCAAGGTGCTGAGGACTGGGTTAAAGGAAATAGCATGCAGGTCACCTATCTCATCTTCAGAGAAGTCCCTTTTACCTGCATACATGCATTAGGTTCTTAGGACAATCTTGCGCAAGAAAGCAAGAATCATCGCCATTTTACAGATGCGGAAATATAGAGGCCCAGCAAAGTCAAATCATTTGCCCAAAGCCATCCTGTGAGCTAGGAAAGAGACAGCCAGAGCAAGAGTGAGGATTCCGAGGCTGGCTCCCTGCAGGGGATTACCTCCCCTGGCAGCGGCCTGTGCCTTCTGAGATCTCTGCCCATCACACCTGGCTTTGCTACCAAGAACCAGAGAAGGTCATAAAGTTTGCTGAGGCCCCATCTTCTACTCTTGAACTCTCCCAGAAACACCCATCCACACAGTTTCAGGAACCCAAAGTGTCATATTTCAGAGGAGCCAACCCTCCCCTCCCTCTTTGCCAAAGAGAAACACAGCCCAAGGCTGTGATTACATCATAGTTAACCCCTACACACACCGCACACCCCAATCTAAGGGGCCTCTTCTCCCAATGAAAGCGTTAATTTTCCAGAGTAAAAGAACTTGGGGTATTCCCAGATTGCCCTGGGGCTCTTTGGGCTGGGCCTGGGCAGCCAGTCAGGCCCTTCAGGATGACTGTGTGCAAGGAACATCCTCAGGGGAGTCCTGGTTTAGGGTCAGGGGAGCCTCTGCACCTGCCTGTCTCATCTCTCTCTGCGCACTGCAGATCCCAGAGAAGATCCAGGGCTGAGGATTCAGATGCCACAGCCTCCGGAAGGCAGCCTGGAGGCAGGCGGGCCACCCTCACCATCCCCACCCCCACCAAATTAAGGCCAACACATAAATTCCAGGAGAGGAGGGAGCGACTCCTAACTCTCCTAACTCTAATCTTTTGCGTGGGGTACCCTAACTTCCTGGGAGATAATTTGGCCACACCGCTGCAAGAAGAGGGAGAAGGCAACAGTTACTTTCCAGGACAATGAACATTTGTATGACATTTTCTAGTACTCTCAGCTTTCACATGCCAGTTTCTCTAGTTTGTTTTAAACCATTCAGAAACCTAGATATTATCCTCCCCATTTTATCAGTCAGGAGCCTCAGAGAGGGCGGTGAGTTGCCCAAAGGAACACAGCCAGTAAGTGGCCAGATAGGACAGAACCCAAGATCTTTCAACTTCAGAGCCTGTCTTCTGTTCTAGACATGAAGCTGGGTCTCCATTGCTCAGGAATCCCAGCCTGAGACCAGTGAGTAAGCATAAAGGAGAGAGACGCAGAACGCAATAGCCAAAGTGCCCCGAGCTTGCCAGGGATGCCTGGACAGGCTGGGGCAAGATCCCCGACGGGCTGCGAAGTGCTTATTTCCTGGAGCTGCAGCTGTGCCACTGCCCACCAGCCTTCCTGGGACAAGGACTCTGGAACTGCCCGGTGCCTCTGAAACAGGGCTCGTGTGGAACGGTCACTTGAGGAAGGGTACAGGGTTAGGAGAGGGAACAGTGTGTGGGGCCTGTGGGGCCCTGGACTGCCTGAGAGTCCTCCTCTTCCTCTGTGCATTTGAATCGGGCTTCCAAAAGGCAGCTCAGAAGCTCCTGGGTAAAGTCACTGTCCCTCTGAGACAGAAAGGGAGGAGAATGGGGAAAGGAGGGAGGTATGGCGGTATTAGGACCAAGTCAAGAACTGGGACCAACAGGTGAACTACATGGTGAGGTAGCCAATGAATGCATAATCTGACTCTTGGAATTCAAAAACCAGTAACTTTTTAAACAATTATATATGTATGCTGGGTTTTTTGTGGCATCTGCCTTATCTCTGTATCTCAATGCCTAGCACAGCACCTGGTATGGGGAAGGTGATCGGTGCTATTTGCTGGATGTAGCTGAATGAGAGAAGTGTCAACTGAGGTTAAGGCAGAAAGACAGTGGGCTCTACGCAGGGGCAGAAGCTGCCATCTGCAAAGCTGAGACCATGGTGAGGTGAGCTGATGACTCCAAGACTTTGCCACACTCCCTGGGCATCTGTGTCCCAGCTGTTCACTGCACCCACTGATCAGCTGCCGAGACCTCTAACCAAGGCTGCTAACTTGGCCAATCATGCCTCGTGCTCTGCATCTTTCCCGAATCCCTCTGACCCATCCCTCTCCCTGTCCCCCTACTGCTCTAATTTAGAGTATTCTTTCTGCTGCCAGACAGCTTGTTTCAATGAGGATTAAAGGAGTCCCCTGAGTAATGTGCAATTCAACAGGGATGTCTCCAGATACTTGCTTCCCTAGAGGGACAGGTGGCCAATAGAAGACAATTTTCAATTCTTTAAACAGATCGTTGACCGCCTGTGACATTCAGGGCACCACTGGAGTCCTGCAAAGGAGACCGAGGGGAGTAAGACAGAGTCCCTGCTCTTCTAACGCACCCAGGCTGGCAGGATAAGATGGGCTTTCCCAGAGCAAGCTGTGTGGAACTTTTGCATTGAAAATTTGGTTAAATGCCAATGAAGAGGTGGCCTCTCAGCCAGGCCTTGAAGGAAGGGGGACAAACCCATCAATAGGCAGAGATGGTGTAGGACTAGCCTGGTTACCCACCCCTCGCTCCTCAATCAACCTGGCAGGACTATTCCACTAATTACAACAGGAATAAGAGGAGTAGCTCCTAGTTAATCACAGTTTCCTATTCCAGTGGCCTCCCTCTCCTGGGTTGTGTTTATAATCTTCATGGGGTCATTGGTATTCCTGACCGAGGGCCTGGGGGTGCTGTGTAATCTCCTTGTCCTTGGTCTAAAGACAAATCATTGCACCTCTTTGGACCTCAGAGGGATCCTCTGTGAAATGAAGACAACACCCTCCCTTACACAGTTATTGAGGCTCCAAGGAAATGGGACAGTTTGTGATAAATTGAGAAGAGCTGGGTAGCTGGTGCATTTGGGGGTAGGGCCTAGGAATGCAGGGGTCAAGGTCAATCTTCAAGGTGAGGGGCCAGTAAGTTTCCCCCTGTTTCTGAAGCACAAAGCAGTATTCTCTCAACCTGCCCAGCGGCCTCAAAAATGGATGCAGCCGTCACAAGGGAGCCTGGGTGCGTGGACGGCTTAGCACCATCTCATCCTTCCTGCTGCGTTCGCACGTGCCGTAGACAGCCCCTCAGCATCAGAGGGCCTCCCTAACCTGGTGCAGGGGCTGGCTAGTGCCCCTCCTGCCACGCCCCCATCAAGCACTCCTCATATTGTATTATGAGGATGGATCAGCAGATGATTAGGCTATTTAAGAGCAGAGGGGTGTTTTACGTGTCTGTTTTCTACTAACGTATGCTTAGTACACAGTAGACCTCTGAATATTTGTCCTATGACCAAATGGATGCATAATCCTTCCAAGTTGACCACCCATCCAGATTGCAGTTGTCTGGTTCTCTTACTCTGGCTTTGGGAATAACAACCCAGAGTTGTCCTCTATGCACAGTCCTGCCAGAAGTGCACTCCCTGGCAGTTATCATGATCTGAACAGCTTATGCAGCAGCGACTTCCCCTGGTCTTCTCTGCTAGCATGGTACTGGCCGGGGCTCATTTCTGGGTCCCTAAAGGTACCCTTTCCGCCTGTGGTTTAAGCAAAGTACATCATAAGCAGATTACTCAAGGGGGGAAAAAAACAGCAGAAAAACCCCACCCCACAAGTCAATAGCCCATTGTTTGAAAGCCAGTTGCCCAGCGCAGCTTGGGAAGGGCTTTCTGCCATTTGCAGAGGCCCAGGGAGCAGAGAGCTTAGGCTGACCTCAAAGGCCTTCCTCCCATTCCACATGGCCCCACCCCACACCTGCACCTGCTGGGCTGTGTCCCCACTGGCCACCACCCTCTGCCCCTCCTGCCCAATCATATTTTCAGTGTCCCCTCACTAGACTCCTTTCTCCACATGCCTGAAGACCAGATACAGAGTTCCTCGCCGGTCTGTGACCATGGGCAAGTCATGGCAACTCCTTAGTTTCCTGTTTGTCATTTGGGGACAAAAACGATAGCACCTTACAAGGTTACTCCGAGGATTAAATGAAATAAAATACAAAGCTCTCTGGCACTTAATTAGATGTGAGCACGTCCTTCCGCCTCCCCTCCAGGTTACCCGTGTCTCTGCACATAAACCATCTCAGCCTGCCCCACCCGGCTTCTGGGCAGTCAGACTCTCACTGGAAACAAAAGAAACTCCCTCCCTCAGGGTGAAAAGGAAGAAGGATCTAGTTTAATGGACACGGCAGGTTCCTTGCCAGCTGGACAAGCCGGTGTGGGGGTAGGGGGCAGGCAGGTGTCAGACCGTGTGGCCTTTAGAGCAGAAGCTAGGGATCTGGGTTCTTCCATAACCAGCCACATGACCTTTGGGCAAGCCCCTTTCCTCATCTGTGCCTCAGTTTCCTCACCTGTGAGACAGGGTCACTACTCTGTTCTACCCACTTCACAGAGTCTTTGAGAAGTGGCTATACAGACATGAGGGACAGTGATTAAGGGTGGGGGCCCAGAGAGCTGGGGAGTTGAGTGGGCACAGACAGGGTCAGAAGCTGGTGCTTCCAGGGTGGTGGTCACCCACCTTGGGTCCAGTTTTAGAGTCCCTACACCAGGCCTCATGCAGCACAAAGCTCTCACCATGACTGCTCTCTTTTCCTGCCAATCAAACTGCCTTGCTGTTTTCAAGGGAAAATCTCTCGTTCCTGCTTTGGAGTCTTACTGAGAAACTGCCCATTCCAGTTTACTTTCCTCTTCCCTTCCAATTCTGCAACTCATCTCCCTCAGGGAGACTTCCCTGATTAGGCACATCCAGCCTCAAACTCCTTCCCTTCCAGCAGAGCCCCAGCATTTGAGTAAACTCTTACAAGGCTACAGCTTGTATTTTCTTTATGGCTAGTGCCTGGCACACAGTAGGCACACAGGAAATAACTACTGATTAAATCTGTACCTATTGGATTGGTTCACAATTGTTAAAGTTTTTGTTAAATATTTAAAAAGTTAAGAACACCCCACTATGCAGGACTAGAAGCTTCAGTGGCCAGGAGCCCTGTCCCTCCCTTCTTGTAACAGGGGTACAGAACCTATATGCCAGGTTGTGACCAGGCGAGTTCCACTCAAACTCCTTGCTTAATCCTACTGCACCATTATTTCAGACAGTGGGGCAGGGTAGCACAGTGGTTACTTGCAAAGGCTTTGGTGTTTGGAGCCTGGCTCAGCCACGTACTAGCTATGGGACCTCCAGCAAGAAACTTAACTGTTCTGAATCCTGATTTCTTTTTCTCCAAAAATAAGGAGAATACATATCTCACCCAGTTGTTGTGAAAAGCAAACGAGAAAATGCACAGTGGTTGGCACACGTAGGTGCTAAATAAATCGAGGCTTTGTTAGTATTACATCATGAGACTTGACCCCTGACCCCAGCTGCAGCCTGCTGCCCAGTATTGCCGCTCACTTCCCTTACCCCTCCTCTATGTTCAATCTTGCCTTTTTCTTCTGCAGAATGCAATATATAAAGAAAGCTCAGTTAAACAAAGAGGAATTATTTAGAAAGGGAGGGTGGAAACATGGACAGTGAAAAGTTAACCCTTCCTTCTGGAAGCCAGTCCAGCCAACTACCTAGATCAACTCTCCAGAAAGAAGAGCCCTGCCACTGGTCTTTCTAGCTTACTTTTCCCTTCTCAGTCCTATGGCTTCCTGTTCGGCATCCAGGGGAAACAGAATTCCAACCACACTCGCTGAATTGAATCAGCACGGTGAACCCAAGCCACTCCTGCTGTGTATTCTGAATTATGCACCAGAGGCTGCTGGTGTTTCTCAACAAATCTCAGGGTAGGAGAACCAGATTTAGCAAATAAAAATACCGAATGTCTCAATTTAAATTTCAGATAAGGAACGAATGAATAACTTTTCAGTATGTCAGTATCAGTAATATTTGGGATAAATTGATACTAAAAAGTTGTGTGCTGTTTATTTGAAGTTCAAATTTAACGGGGCATTCTGTATTTTACTTGGAAGCTACCCAGGTACTCCTACCCAGAGGCACCGAGTAAAGATTAAAGTCGTTCCCCTGCTCCACAACCTACTGGCCCCACCAGTATTCCTAACCAGCCATCCTGAAAACACCCTTCCTCCCAACTCTCCGGCAGAGCAGATGTGCTAAGGAGGAGCTTTCCCGCGAGCTACTGAGTCCAGTGACCTGCCTTGTCAAAGTGCCCAGCACAGGGCCAAGGACATAGTAGGTGCTCAAAATACATCCTCTCACTCATTCCAGGCTGCTTGAGCTCTAGTACTGGTCCCACGAGAGGATGTGAAAGGGAGGGGACCGGCCAGCTTAGACTGTGGGTAGGGGTGCTCCAAAGAGCAACATGGCTGGGTGGGAGTGGGGAGGTCACCACCGGCCACTTCCTGGATTAGTTTTGAAGATAACATGAGAAAATGGCAAGGGATATGTTCTGTAAGTCCCTGGGCAGCAGATGGGTTATTATCAAGACCTTTGAGTGGCTCTTTTTCCACATTTTTCATCATGGCATCCACTCTTCCCTAGGGAGAGGGACACGACAAGTTAATTTCAGAAGTATAGAGCAAAGCCAGCGCCTCCGGACACTGTAACAACGATGACTAACATCTGTCCGGCACCTTCGCATTTGCTAAACACGTTCACGTCCATCCTCTCTAGACAGAGGCCTCACCATAGCCCCACGAGGGCAGGGCAGGTTGGGGCCCATTGTACAGCGGGCGTCAGGGCGGCCTGCTCCAGGCCCTGCCTCGGAGGTGGGGCCTGGTCCAAGGGGCCGGGGTTGGGGTCCCACCGGTGTGGGGGCGGGGGCGGGCCTACCTTCTGGGCCTGTTGGATCATCTGCCTGACCACCTGCTTGAGGTGCGGCGCCTTCTCCTCCTTGGGGGGGTGGGTGAAGAGGGTGACGCGGCTCACGCCGCGGTAGAAACCAGTGTCCGTCCAGCCCAGGTCCAGAGGGGGCACCTCGGTGTCCGAACGGTCGGGCCAGTAGGCCAGGGACTCGCCGGGCTCGTCCGGGGGTTGCGCGGGGGCCTGGGCCTTGGCCTTGGCCTTGCCCTTGCCCCGGGCGGCGGCGGCGGGGGCGGCGTCCTCGTAGGGGCTCCAGGCGGCGCGGAGGTCCTGGCGCTCCCGGCTGGAGAGGAAGTCCCGCAGCCGCTCCTTCGTGACCCGCTCGCGGTAGGCCTGCTCGCCGCCGCCCAGCAGCGCCTCCAGCGCGGCCCGCCGCCGCTCGCAGTAGTAGAAGGCGGCCTGCGCCTCGGTCACCCTCTCGTTCACGTGCGCCTCGTCCAGGCAGCTCAGCTGGGACTCGGCCATGGCGCCCCGGCCCCGGCCCTGCCGCGGCCCCGAGGTACCACCGCCGTACCTGGAGCCGCCGAGGGGCGGGGCGCCTCACCTGGCCGCGGGGTCGGCCTCGGCCCGCCCGCCGCCGCGTGCCGGCCAATCCGCGCGGGCCGGGGCGCGGGCGCGGCCGTCGGGCGGGGAGGGGCCGCCGCGCCCGCCGCCGCTGCCCGCCTCGCCCGGACTGGGGCCTTCCCGGCGGCCGCGGGCTGGCGTCGGCCTGCAGGGCCGGGCCGGGAGCCCCAGAGTGGAAACAGACTCGGAGCAGGGCGGTAGTCAGACCCACGTGCGGCCTCTGGCCCACGGCTGCCTCCTGGCCCCGACTCTCGCGTGGGGCCAAGGTTGGTGACCTGACCTTTCCTGCTGCCAGCCCCCGCCAGCCGCGGCGCCGTGGGCGTTCATTGTCGAAGCAGGTAGGGCCCGGAGCACGTGTTCTGGCCGGGTGTCTCTGGGGCTGCCGATCTGACCCCTCCCTAGTTGAGGGTCTGGGGGCCCCCGCTGCTGGACAGGATTGTGACGGCGGAGGAGGGGGCAGTTGGTGTGCAAGGGGAAATGCTAATGAAATCTCTAGCTCCCTTCCACTCGTCCCAGTTCTGAGATCAGAGGCCTCCAGGGCCTGTCAATCCAACACCTTCACTATAAAAATTTCTTAAAAAAAGAATCCATCCAAACACAGAAGGGATGTAAGCAGTAGCAGTAGAATTTTCCCCCATTTTAATCTGAAGTGGTGTGTGTGTGTGTGTGTGTGTGTGTGTGTGTGTGTGTGTGTGTTTGGGCAAGATAGGCTGCCAGAGGCCTGATTACTATATTAGTGAATCAAAATATATGTTTGAGCTCAAGGAAGGAAGC
>CAUYRT010103238.1:0-77601 GCA_963574885.1 Lepilemur ruficaudatus
TGGTAAGTAGGGACAGGGACCCTGAGGACCCAAGCCCACCTGGGAGCACCAGCCACAGGTGGCCCTGCTGTCTCTGAGCCCAGGACAGGAAGTCTGAGCCTGGGGCGGGGAGTGGGCATATAAATTGACAGTGGGGGGTGATGGGGCAAGGGCAATATATGTAACCTAAACATTTGTACCCTCATAACATGCTGAAATTTTTAAAAAAGTAAAAAAAATTGATAGTGGGAGCTGTTGTCCAGGTATGGACAGTAAAGGGGTGTGCTGTCTTTACAGAATTTTGAAACAATAATAAAGCTAAGTCAGTCTGCTTTTTATTGTCACCA
Source organism: Lepilemur ruficaudatus (assembly GCA_963574885.1). Classification (NCBI taxonomy): domain Eukaryota; kingdom Metazoa; phylum Chordata; class Mammalia; order Primates; family Lepilemuridae; genus Lepilemur; species Lepilemur ruficaudatus. The sequence continues at coordinate 327 of CAUYRT010103238.1, forward strand.
TGCCCCAGCACGTCTGAGCAGTGTCGCTGAGAGAATATTCCTCTGTCTGGGGCACATTATTCCCACGACCCCCACTTTGGTTTGCCACTGGGGCATGTATTTGTCCAGAGGCGTGTGTGTGGCGGGGACTGAGGGAGGTTCCCCAGGATGGCAGGAAGCAGGAACGGGCCCTTTTACCAACATCGTGCCCTCCGGGTATGTTACAGTCCAGCTTGGTGGCAAGGACAGACGGTCTGGACCAGCAGGTCGATTGGAACTGGTAAGGACAGGGTTCAGGTGCTCCAGAGCCAGGTCCCTGTGAAGACAGCTGGTCCCACGGGCTCTGCCAAAGGGTGGGACAGCTCCTGACTCCTGACCCCAAAGGCCAGGCATTTGGCTGGTCCATCAGGCGCAAGTTTTATGCCCTGGGGAGCAGAGTTTTTCCTCACCTGGGCACAATGGCTGTGGTTGAAAGGGGAGAGGCTTCTGTCTGTCTTGGGGCCCATCTCTGTGCAGAGAGAACCTCTTCCTGCCCAGACCCATTATAGACAAAAGCCAAGCTATGTGCTCCTTCCTCCGGCAGTCAGCTCTCGCTCCCTTTCCTCAGGTATGATGTCCTGTCCCCAGGGGAGATGCAGCGGCTCTCCTTTGCCAGGCTCTTCTACCTGCAGCCAAAGTTCGCAGGTAAGGTCCCCCCCATTGACACATATGCTAAGCACCGCGTGTGTGCGCGGGTGTAGCAGTGTATGTTCGCATGTACCCAGGCTCACCTGTGCGTGGCTGGGCATTCTGCCCATGAGGAGCAATGCTTGGCATCCCCGGAGCAGCTCTCGCCGTGTGGTGCTGCCGACCCATAGCTTTCTGCCAGGGCAGCAGCTGGGGCCAGGGGGCAGCCTTGAGAAGGGTGTGATTTATGGCCCTCGGGCTCTGCCATCTCGTGAGCGGGCACACCCACACCACGCCCCCGATCTATGCCTGGCAGAGGATAGGAGATGCGGACTTTTTCAAAGGCTGACATGATTGGGGGACCTGAGGTTCCCCGGATTGTGTAGTCCCAGGGAGCGGCTGGGGCTTCTCTTTAGGGAACTCAGGGGTTTCCTCGGCTGCTCGCAGGAATATTCACAAATGAAACCTGGGCCTTCTGCTCCTTTGGCCCATCTTCTCCCCAAGGCGGGCTCCTGGAAGCAGAGCAGCTTTCAGCCTGCCCTGGGTCCCTGGGTTTGGGGGTAAGCAGGGGTCAGAGGAGAAGCAGAGGGGTGTAGGGAGCAGGACTGTGATTGCTTCCTGCTGTGTTCTACCCACAGTGCTTGATGAAGCCACCAGTGCCCTGACAGAGGAGGTGGAGAGCGAGCTCTACCGCATCGGCCAGCAGCTGGGGATGACGTTCATCAGCGTGGGACATCGGCACAGCCTTGAGAAGGTACCTGTGTGCTCCAGGATGGCCTAAGGAGTAGGAAGAACCCAAAGGCTGGGCCTAGCTGGGCCCACAGGTCCCTCAAATTGGGATGCAGGGGTGGCACAGAGAAGAGGGTGGCCTCCTGTTCTGCTGGCTAGGGCAGCCTGATCTCTGTATGGTGGGGGTCTCTTATAGTTTCATTCCTGGGTTCTGAAACTCTATGGAGAAGGAAGATGGGAACTGACCAGAATCAAAATGGAATGAAGCCAAGGATGTGCAGGGCCACTGGAAGGAGAGCCGCGCTCCAGGCACATCGGCAGTCCCCAGGCGAGACCAGGAGGACTGCTGGGGAAAGGAACAAGCCCAGGTTGGCCACGCAGGCCTGTGCAGGACTGGCCACGGTGGCCTCAGCCCAGGGGTGGACCTCCATGGGGGACACTGAGCCTCCCCAGGGCTCCTCCTGCCACCCAGCCAGAGCCTCCATATTCTTGAAGTGCTGATCACTTACAAATTACTTCGGATCGTGTTTGCTAAAGAGAAATCTGAAAGTGTGGGATCTGTAAGAAATGAAGGGTCGGGGCAGAAGGAGTATTAGACTTGGAGACAAGAGATCCAGAAATCTTTTACTATTAAATTAGTTAAATTTTGCAACAATAGATTTTTGACTTTAACCGTTTCAATTTTATCACTTTTTTAAAAAGAAAAGTTGCACATTAGAAAAATTTGGCGGGGAGGACAGGATGGGCAAAAACCTACCTAATGGGTACGGTGAACGCTGTCTGGGTGGTAGGCACACTGACAGCCCTGACTCAGTGTAACAAAAGTGATGCATATAACCCAAAACATTTGTACCCCTGTAATATTTTGAAATAATAAAAAAAAAATTTTTTCTTTTTGCCTTTTTCTCAGTCTTGTCTATTATGGATTGATCTTTTTTTTATTGGATCTCCAGCCTTGTATTTGAGTGCTTGGAGGGAAGGGGCAGCACCCTCCTGTGCTGGAATCTTCTACCCATGGTTTTTCACTTCCCGCCACATCTCTATTTTCATTTGTCAGGATCGTGTAGTTAGTACCTGAGCCAGGAACCTCAAGGGCCCTCTGTCTGTCTTAACCCACGTGGAAATAAATCTCTTTCCCCTTACCAGCTCAAATACGGTTGGGATTTTTAAAAAATAATCTATATTAGGGAACATCAATGAATTAACCAGACAAAAGCCAGAAAGCACAAAGCGTGAGGGGGCAGTTACTGTGCCCGAACTCCTTACTCTAGAGCAACGTTCCTTGTCTATGTAGCACCTGCATGATTGTCGCCAGGTTTCTCTACGTATACTGTTACTTAACAGTCTTAAAAAACTAACTCACCTTTTTAATTTAAATGCCTTTTTAAAAGAAATTGTGCACTTGACACAAATAGAAGGCCACTGTAAAAGTAAATGCAGTGAAAACCAAACAGCCGTTAGGTTGCAGCTGGACGCAGTTGCAAACACTGAGTCTGAGACTTGCTCTTTGTACGAAAGGGAGGTTGGAAGATACAAGTGAGGAGTTAGACATTCTAGCACCGAGCTGGGATTTTTCTGCTTAATAGAAAGATGGCGTGAGAACTGTACTTCTCAATGTGAGATTTGAGATGATCATAATGCCTTCTTGGTGCCACTTAAAAAGCTTTCTTTATCCCTTCTGACTCCTAATCCTGTCTCACAAGCGTTGCTGCTGGCAGATTATTTTAAAGACCAAATTCGTTCCTAACTCAGGGTCTTTGCGTTCGCCACGTCCTCTGCCTCTGACAGGTTCCCAGAACTGTTTCTGTTCTTCATGCTCAGCCTCTCCTTTGCCCCCCACCATACCGGGGACCCATTCACAGCTCTTTTTGACACCTTCCTCCTACGGGGTGGTCGTGCCCTGCACGCTACCTGCTCATGCTGTCTAGTGCGGCTCTCTGACTCTCTGGCTGGAATGGAAGCCCAGGAGGGCAGGGATTTTTGTCTGCTAAGTGCCTAAAAACATACCTGAGCCTAGTAGGTGATTTATATTTGGGACTGACTTCTAAACAAGTGTTCTTTCAGCTTTCTCCGACTAACAGCCTTTCAACAAGCATTTGTTTTTTTTTTTGTTTGTTTGTTTGTTTTATTGTAGCATATTATGAGGGTACAAATGTTAAGGTTACGTACATTGCCCTTGCCCCCCTCCCTCCTCCAGTCAGAGCCTCAAGCCTGACCGTCCCCCAGACAGTACACATTGCACTCATTATGTATGTATATACCCATCCTCTCCTCCCCCCTCCCGTCTGCCCGACACCCGATAAATGTTCCTGTGTGTCCACTTAGGTGTTGATCAGCTAATACCAATTGGCTGGTGAGTACATGTGGTGCCTGTCCATCCATTCTCAACAAGCATTTGTGTAGTGCCTCCCAGGTGCCAGACATGAGAGAGGACACAGGTCAGGCTCTGTCTGTCCCCTTCCTCTCAGAGTTTTGAGCCTGGGGAAGGGGTGGAGATGGGCATAACAACAGGAGAATGAGAACACAGCAATGAGGATGGCGTGTTATGGGCACACACTTCAAAGCAGGGCACAAATCAAGGCAGGCTTCCTGGAGGAGGTGATGTCAGAAGTGAGTCTCCAGGTGGTAGGATGGGTCTGGTGTGAAGAACGAGCCTGACCCAGGGGTGTGTGAGTAAATGATGCTGGGCCAGCCCTGTAGGCCATGCAATGGTGCACAACAGTGACATGGAGAGGGAGGAGGCTGGCCGTGAAGGAAAGATGGGGCGCTTCCCATTGCAAGGGTTGCTGCAATCTGTGTGTCTAATATTGTATTCTGTTTCTGGCAGAGGCACCTCACCAGTTTAAAAGGCTTCAGAGCCCACAAAACTTTGATTTGCCCTGGTGGGAGTGGTGCCTGTAGTCACACAAAACACAGATGCCATCCGGTCAGGAGTTGAGGGTTCCCTGCTGGGACTCTGCCCACCTGCCTCTCTGCTGGGTCAAGCTCTGGCTCCACCCCTGGGCATTCACTGCTTTCCACCCATGGAGCAGCACTGGCCCCAGGGCCCCAGCTCCTCTCTGAAAAGAGGCCTGGACCAGGTTTGGTTCCAAGGATTGGGTTCCATCATTCATTCAACAAGAGGCTGAGGCTCACGCCCTGGGATGGGGGTTAGCACAGCACCCAGAAGCTTGGGCCAAGGCTAAGAAGGGCCCATTAGTGAGGTCTGGGAGACACTGTGCCCAGTCCTGGGCTGGGATGAGCTGGGAGCTCCCTTTTCCTCTGTCAAGTCAATGCTGCCTGGGCCTCAGGGCCACCTCCCCCAGAGGCCTTCACTCGTCTCCACATCCGGGGGCCTCTCCCTGCTCCAAACTGGAAGCTCCTCGAAGGCAGGGCCTGCTCTTTACACATGTCCCTGCTGCACAGGCCCTTCCTCCCCCAAGGCAGGCCTAGACAGTGCAGGGAAGGTGCACCCAGCTAGGGACACATGGGTCACCCTTGCTCTTCTGCTCAGAAAGCAGCCCAAGCAGCCCTGACTCCAGTCCTTCCTGCCCAACCTGTCCCCTCACACTGCTCACTCCGTCTGCCCACACTCTTGGCTCTGTCTCTACTCACCAGCCAAAATACAGGTTCCAGAGAAGAGTGGCTCTGGCCTGGCCCCAGCTTTGCCAGGGGTGGTCAGGTGGGTGGGCACCTCCCAGTCCTAGCGTGGCCACAGATTACACCTCTCTGTCTCCCCCTCCCAGCTCAGAAGATGACGCTACCTGCAGAGGGCTGAGGGCTCCCTGCTGGGACTCTGCCCACCCCACTTCTCTCTGCTGGGTCAGGCTCTGGCTCCATCCCTGGCCATTTACTTCTTCCCACCCACCGAGCAGCACTGGACCCAGGGCCCTGGCTCATTTCTGAAATGCAGGCCACCTGTATCCCCAGCACCCAGCAGAACAGACATTCAGATGTCCATGTGGACAAATCCTTGGTTAGAGTTCTAATGTGCTTCCTTTATTAAAAACTGTCCCAACCCTTTTACAAAGGCGATTGCTAGCGCAACAGCGTGTGGCTTGTGATGAGGGGCGGGTTGGACTTGAAACCAGAGGCAGCCCGACACTTGCCCATTCCAAAGACTCGTTCCAGGGGACATCACAGTTCCCTGGACCCCCCTAGTCAGAGAAAAAGGGTCTGAGACATCTTCCATGCCAGGGCATTCAGAGTGCAACTGTAAATACTACGCATGCAGTGTGCGTGTGTGTGTGTGTGTGTGTGTGTGTGTGTGTGTGTCCCATCTCTGTCCCCTGAGAGAACCTGGAAGCAATTATACCACAGTAGCTATTAACACACCTAGTGCCCAGTTCCTGGTATCTAAATACCATTCCCCATGAAAAGAGCCAAGCAAGATTCAGGCAAGAGGCATTAAGAGATGTTAAAATTAATGGATTAAAGTTTGGCGAGGAGTAAGAAGGTGCACCACAAAATACTTGTTAATAAGCACATGATATTCACTAACTTCACAACGGGAAAGCCTGGCAGATACCATCTTAATCAAATGATAAAAGTCTCCGATACCAGGCATGGGACAACATGGTGTGTTCCTTACATGACACACTGAGAACAGGGCGCCAGTTCCATGATATTTCTGCCAAACTACAGAATCGGGTTATGGAGCCTGAGTCTAATCATGAGGAAATACCAGACAAACCCAAACTGAGGACATTCTATAAAGTAACTGGCCTGAAATCTTCAAAACTGTCAAGGTCCTGGAGGGCCAGGAAAGACTGAGGAGCTGTCTCAGACTGAAGGAAACCACAGAGACTCGGCAACTAAATTCGATGTGTGGTCCTGGATCAGATCCTCAATGAATAAAGGCCATTATTGGAATGGTCAGTGCTCTGCGGATTAGATGATCGTATCGAATGTCCGTGTGGGCAGATCAATGCCAATTTCTTGATTTTATTGGTTGTATTGCGGCCATGTGGGAGAGTATGCTCATTTCAAGGAAGTACACACCGACTATGAAGTGGTAATGGGGTATCATGTCCTCAGCTTACTCTCAACTGGTTTAGAAAAATGCAAAAATATAGAGAGAGTAAATAATAAGGTAATGTGGTAAATTGTTAATTTTAAAATTTTAAAAATCACAAAAATTAACAATTCAAAATTAACAGGTTTTTTTTTTTTCTTAGAAAGTACTACCGAAAAAGCAAGTCCTTCCCTTCACTATGACCTGACTACCTGGCTGCCCTACCAATTGTATGGGCTGCACGTCCTTGGGAGAACTTCTGTTCTTCCAGCTATCATTGCAAGTAACTTGGGACAAAAGACTGGAAGAAAATACCTTTAATATTTTCATTGCTTCTCTGCCTAACCAAACACATACCCCACATCGCTTGCTTCTCCCGTGCTTACTTGATGCTTCTGGATGCAGAGGCCAGAAATGGAGAGGACCGTGCAGGTGGTGGGAGGCGTGATGCAAAACCACAGCCAGAGAATGAGCATTTGGTCCAGGGTGTCTATAGGAGCCTCTTCCCAGGAAGGGGCTGACAAGAACCAAGTGAAACAAATCCAAGCAGTTATCACGCCTGTAATCCTAGCACTCTGGGAGGCTGAGGCAGGAGGATCACTTGAGCCCATGAGTCCAGGAGTTCAAGACCAGCCTGAGCAAGAGTGAGACCCCTGTCTATACTAAAAGTAGAAAAAATAAGCCTGGCATGGTGGTGCACACCTGCAGTCCCAGCTACTGGGGAGGCTGAGGCAGGAGGATCACTCTTGAGCCCAGGAGTTTGAGGTTGCTGTGAGCTAGGCTGATGCCACGGCACTCTAGCGGGGCAACAGAGTGAGACTCTGTCTCAAAAGAAAAAAAATTACCACATATTAGTCCAAATCAAGTCTCAATACATAGCAAAAGATCCAGGGGATTAACATGATGACCTCTGGTCACAATATAATAAAATTAGAAGTAAATAACAGGAATAATTCCTTCCCCTACAAAAATCCCATATGCTTGGAAATTTAAAAACACTTAAAAAGTTCAGAAGTCAGCAAAAATGGAGGCTGGGTGTGGTGGTTCACACCTGTAATCCCAGCACTTTGGAAGGCCGAGGTGGGAAGATCGCTTGAGGCCAGGAGTTCCAGACCAGCCTGAACAAGAGCGAGACCCCGTCTCTACGAAAAATTAACCCAACCTCGTTTCCCATTTTTCATGCTATTCTGCCCCTCCCTTCCTAGACCTTGTTGCCTTCTGCCTGGAAACCATGGTGGATTGACTCTTGAATCACAGGGCATTGTGGGAGACAAAAACGTGGGCCGGAGGCCGGGCGCGGTGGCTCACGCCTGTAATCCTAGCACTCTGGGAGGCAGATTGCTCAAGGTCAGGAGTTCGAAACCAGCCTGAGCAAGAGCGAGACCCCGTCTCTACTAATAATAGAAAGAAATTAATTGGCCAATTAAATATATATAGAAAAAATTAGCCGGGCGTGGTGGCACATGCCTGTAGTCCCAGCTACTTGGGAGGCTGAGGCAGAAGGATCGCTTGAGCCCAGGAGTTTGAGGTTGCTGTGAGCCAGGCTGACGCCACGGCACTCTAGCCCCAGCAACACAGTGAGACTCTGTCTCAAAAAAAAAAAAAAAAAACGTGGGGCCGGAGGAGAAAGAGGCATTCTCGTTAGAGGATGCGGTTGTCCTTTGAATGCTCTCCTTTATCTGTTGCTGTTCAGCTCAGCATTTAACTTGATGTTTTCTTGTTCATAAGTACATCCATCAGTCTAATTCCTGTGTTGTCACCGCTTTGATGGCTGCAAAGCTCTTTGTTGGCGGAGCCTAGATTTTGCTTTTAATTGTTGGTTTCGACTTCTGCGCAGGTAAAACCTGCTGCAGTTCCCCCTCACTGGAGCTGCATGGGGAAAATGGTGAAATTTTCCTCTTCTCCCCTCTGAACCTACCCTGGTCCCCTTGGTCAACCACCTTTTCTCTGGCCTCCTTAGCACCAAGCAAGAGTAGGAAGTGACCATCAGTCTGCTGGGCACATAGGACAGCTCGAGCAGTTCTATGGCTCTACAGAAGGTCACTCCTTGACCCCTTCCTGTGACAGAGACTCCCTGAGGTCCACAGCCTGGCTCCAACACCTTGGGAGCAAAGCCGTGGAGAACCTAGAGGGTCCCTGGCTCAGAGGGAGGAGATGACCAAACAGTTAGTGAGAATGGTTAGCACTGGAAGGGACTGATCTGCGGTGAGAAGCCAATGGAGCGCATCACTGCGGGGGCTGCTCAGCTGTGACTAAGCAGATCTGCCCTGACTTCATTGCCTGAGACGAGAAGAACCAGGCAGGACGCGGGGACACCCGGGAGATCTGAGGAAGAAACAGGAGGCAAGAAGCACCAGGAAACTGAGCTGGTTGAAGCCAGTGGCTCCTGACCCCTGCTCGGTTCCCCAGAGGGTGGGTCATGGGTGCCTGGGGGGGCCAACTGGGACACTGGGTACGTGGAGCCCTGAGGGTAAGAAACAGGAAAGGGGCGACTCCAGCATTTGTTCCAACCCAAACAAGCCGTCTGTTATTTTCCCTCTAGAAAACAAGCTAGTTTATTTTTTGAAATAAACTTTATTTTTACAATTTTAGATGGACAGGAAAATCGTGGAGGTAGTACAGAGATCCCATAACCTCCTGATACAGTGCAAATATGTCCCCCAAAGTTCATGTGTTGGAAACTTAATCCCCAGGACAACGGTTTGGGAGCGATTAGGCTGTGGGGGCGCCGCCCTCCCGAGGGGATTCACGTTGCTATCACAGGAGTGAGTGGGTTGTTATAAAAGCAGTCGGCCCCTCCTGCTCTCTTGCTCTCTCCCGTTCTCTCGCCCTTCCGCCTGCCGCCATGTTGCGGCAGCTCCCAGGGGAGGCTGGGAAGAGAAGGCCCTCACCAGATGCTGGAGCCTCGACCTTGGGCTTCCCAATCTGCAGAACTGTAAGAAGTTCCTTTTCTTTATAAATTACCCGGTCTACGGTATTCTGTTTTAGCAACACAGAATGGACTGACCCACCCACTCTGGTTCCAGTTTCCCCTGTTATTGGCATCTGACATTAGTGTGGTCCCTCTCTTACAATTGGCTGCCACACCTCTGCGCTCTCAGGGGAGGCTGGGAAGGGAAGGCACTGCCGCTCTGGTGGGAGCAGGAGAAAGACTGCAAGACCCCAGTGAGCTGTGGGTGCAGGAGACTTAGGAGGCTGGAGAGGCCAGCAGGGAGCCGGGACCAGGTCCCAGTGATCAGACCCTGGTCCCTTGCAGCAGCTGCCTCTCCAGGCCATAGCCCTGGGCCTCAGGAGCTCCCCCACGGTCACCAGCCCACCCTGCCATTTTCCCACCCCAAGCCGGACTTCCCCTCATCCATCCCCGCCAGACCTGCTCAGCAGCTGAGCAGCCCTCATAAATCAGCCCCTCCTGCCCTTTCATCCCTCTCTTGCTCCTCGCGGCGCACGCAGCCATCTGTCCACAGCCTGTTGGGCCTGCGGAGCCTGGAATAAAATCTCCCTTCTGGGGGCCAGGTTTCGAGGTCCCAGGGAAGAAGATGCTCCCGGGGAGCAATCAGCACCCGAACAGGATTTCTCCTTGTTTCTTCCCCACCCCCCTTGCCTCCCTGCAGGGTAAACCCCCTGAGGTGGCCTTCCAGGAGGCTTTCTGGTATCTCCCTCCCTGTCCCAATTGTCCCCCAGATCTACCTGAGGATGGGGAAGCTGCTAAGGATGTCCCCCAGGCTTGAGGAGCCTGCCAGGGCACAGCCACCTTCCCTTTGTGCTCGTATGGTGCCTTTCCCAGTGTCCTCGCTTCTCCCTCACAACACTATGGGACTGGCGCACAGATATTATTACTCTATTTTAGAATGAAGAAGAGAGAGGCTCGGAGGTTAAACACCTTGGCCCAAGGGGACTTGAAGGATGAGTGGCAGTTTACTTTCTGGAGGAGTGGGGAGGACAGGGTGAGGGGAGGGCATTCTAGACCAAGGACCAGTCCTACAGGGGAGCAGCCCCGCATGGCAGGACTTGAAGCCAGGCTCTCGGCTCTTCCCCTCCCCACACAGGAGCCAGAGATTTCCCAGGTGTACCCCGCAGGCTCCGGGTCTGGGAGCTGCCACCCTCCTGTCATTCTCCTTTGATGATGGGATACCAGAAGCCTCATCCACAAGGGACTTCACATCTGAGCCAATTTGAAACAATCCTATGAGATTCCTTGAGCCAAAAGCTCAAATACAACCTATCTTGTCTGCTCACTCCACTCTCTCATCTTGTAATTCCATCCAACACATCATCAAGTCCGTGGGTCACGGCTGTCTGCAGACAATTTCATGCAGTCTTTCTTGAGCTGTTTCTCTTGTTCACGCCTCTTCTCTGTGACAAGGATTTAGCGTAATCTGTCTGACTCTCAGTCCCATATACCACTACCTTTTCCATTCATTGTCATGCAAGCGCACAGGTGTACACAAAAGGAAAGGTGTCGGTGCTCTTGGGGCCACGCTGAGTTGTGGGCTTCACCAGAGGTGTGAAGGAAACAAGGCTGATTTTAAGTAAGTACCAGAGAGAAAGGAAAATGTAATCGACTGTACGACGAGGAGGAAGAGGAGGGAGTTATAGGTAATAACCTGGGGACTCCATACTGAGATATGTAAGTTGTGTCTGATGTAGAAGAGGATGCCATATCACAGTGACGAATGTCACCCAAAGGTGGTGTCAGCTCAGCAGAGAGATGCAAGCCACTTGTGCCTCTACATTTTGAAAAATTTTGAAAAAGGAACCCAGTAATTTTCACCTAAAAATCAGTTTGCAGGTTTACTTTCCATGCTACCTATTGACACATGCACAAACCATCCCACCCGCATCAGGCCCTTGGAGTCCCCCCCTACTATTTTGTGTCAATTTTATTCTTACGTGTGTCTTTACAGAAAATGGCACAGAAATCACAGGTTTAGATACCTAGAAGTTATTACAGTTCCGTATTTCAAACACCTCAATATCAAGTTTCTTTCTTACTCTATGTACATTATTTACACACCAGGGGCTACAGTCTAACACTTCAAACCAACAGGGAACGAAGACAAGAACTAGGAAGGGAGTTTCATGAATGGAATGAAGAAGAAATCAACTTTTGATACAGAATTAAAATCGCAGCTCACTGTCTCAGGCCTTTCTCTGGTGAGGTATTCCCTGCAAAGGTGGGTGGGATGGTAGAAGGAAATGTCACAGGGGTGGGGGAATCACGTGCCTGGGCTAGGAATCCAGGTGCCGCAGGCTCAACTAGGCTATATGCCCCCATTTCTAATGGGAATGGCAAAGGCTAGGGTGGAAAGGATAGCTGCAGAACCGACAGGTCCACCCACCAGCAGGCAGAAAGAAGCTCCCTGGCCCTTAGCCCATCGTGGTTACTGTGTCTGTCTTATTCTAGGGGACATGCTTCCTAGCACACACCTGGCATGAAGTGTGTGTGTCTGCAGCTTAGTGGGCTTAGCAGTAGCCTCCCACCTGCCCTCCTTGCTGCTTTTCCCCACTCTTCTTGCAGCCAGCCCTCAATGGATGTGTACAGCCCCTGGCCCACCCCAGGCTTGACCTCTCTGGATCAAGTTGAGGACTGTGGCTTCCCAGGTGTCATTTAACAGCTGGACTGGGTTGCTCCAAGGCAGGGCACATGCGAACCAAAAGTTTGCAAGGGGCTCTGGGAGAGGAGGATCTTCACAGCAAGTCAAGGTCACAAGTAGCATATTGGGAGAGTCAGGATGCTGCAGAACACAGGGCCCCCGCAGAGGGTGTGGACGCCCGCACAGGCAGTGAGCCGCAGCATCTGTGAGACATGCTCCTCACTGCAGGGCACAGGACTTGGACTCACTACAGGTACTGTACATCACCACATGCTGTGTTGTCATCTCCCACCTGGGAGGAAACGGTGGGGCAGGCTGGGTGTGGAGGGGGAGGGTTCCTGAGGGTGACCACTGGCAGGGCATAAGACTGAGGGTGGCTAAGGGGCCCAGGCTGACACTTCCAAGTTTAGTCTGGAATCTGGACCCCAATGATGGGGGAGCAGAGGCGGCCAAGGTTGTGCCTGGGCCTGCAGGGCGGTATTGTCACACAGCAGAAGCCCAGGTCCTGGCCTGCGAGAAGGAACAGGCTGAGGGGGAAGACAACTTCCTGAGGGCTGGGGTGCCGGGGCTGCTGGACCTACAGTGCAGGGGGGGTCAGTGTCACGGCTGTGGTGGACAATGAGCAATGCCAGTGCAGCAGCGGGCTTTGGGCATGGGTGGAGCAGAATCCACAAAGGGTGTAGAGCCAAGAAGGGGGGCTCTTTAGAGCAAGAGGACAGGGTGGCCGTGAACAGCGAGAGGTGCCAGGGGATTTGAGTGAAAGGGTCTTGAGGGGCTGGTCTGGGGCAGCAAGAAGGCGTCTGAGGCAGGGATGCTGGGATGAGGAGGCTGATGCTGGAGAGGTCGAGACTCGGTCGGGGATGTCTCAGCGTGGTCCAAGCCACGGCCAGAACCGAGTTGTGCCTGCAGACACCGGGTGAAGGGGCCTGTGGGGGAGGGGAGGAGGGCACAGGCCAAGGCTGGGTCCTGCCCTGGAGAGCGCCTTCCAGCAACAGGCCCGGAGGAGAGCAGAGTCTTGGGGCTCCGGCGTCTGCATGCCCTTGACCTAAGCCATGTCCTCAAGCTGCGGCGGACTCAGCCTCTCCGCTGGCCTGTCTTCGTCCATGGCCTCCTCCTCTGGCTTCTCGGCATCCGGGGCCAGGCTGTCCGGCCCAGACACAGTCCCCAGCACTTTGGTGCTGTGCTCCTGAGCTTTGGCTCGGAGCGCTGCGATGCTGTTCTCCCTCAGTTCCTCCTGGGAGATGGCCGCCTGGGGGTTGGGGCCCCGCTCCTCCTGCTCCATCTTGTCGAGCTTGGGCAGGGCCTGACGTTCCACCTCGGGCTTCCTCCCCGACTCGGCTGCCGCCTCCAGCGACTTTTTGTGCATCCCTAAAAAGAATTGTTGGTATTCGGGTTTAGAAAAGCGCCTGGGAAAGCCATCTTGAACTGAAAACGGCAAAGATAGAGAGAGGCCAGAATTAAGGACGAGAAGAAAGCCTTACTTCCCACGCCACAGTCTCGCGAGTCCCAGGGCCTGGCTGGGGTCAGGGGACGGGGAAGGTAGCTGGGGGGGAGGGCTGCAGAACCACAGCCGGTAACCAGGCCCTCGGAGGACTTCTCCTCGTCAACCCCTGGGCACCTTGGCCCTGGGCTGCCTGTTTTGTCCCTTCGGCCATAGCACTTGCTCCCCCATCCCTCCCTCCAGGGATTCCAGATCTTAGAATCCCGAGATAAGCTGGTGCTGTTACCAGACCTGGGCCCAGATGGCAGGTGGGGAAGATAGAAGGTGGAGCGACTGGGGGAAAGAAGCCCTTTGGGCAAAGCCAAAATGGTGGCCAAAGAAACCAGAGGTCCCCTCAACGGGACTGTTCCAGTCACCATAAGCCCACCTCTGGCTAAGCGGGGGGAGGAGTACACACCCCAGGGCCACAGCCACACCCTCCTCACAGAATCTCACAGAACCGACACCCAATAAGTAGGTACAAGGGACAGACACCCGGCCCCAGGCCCACCTGCCCTGAGTCCCCCAAAGTAGACTGATGGGGCCTGCATTGGAGGGCTGCCCTCCTTGCCCCAGGGCTCTGTCCCCTCCTCCAGGGAGTCCGCTCTCCTCAGCGCAGGGGCAGGGCCCCAAGGAGGATGCGGGCCCTTACCCAGTAGCCACGGGGCACAGGAGTCCATGATGCCATCCTTGGCAGACTTGAGGATGGACTCGGGCAGGGGGATGGAGTGCCGCACCATGGCGCCGTAGAGCCCGTACTCCGCCATGACGCTGCTCCGGCCCCAGCACTTCTCCCTCTTCCTCCACTTGGCTCTGCGGTTCTGGAACCAAACCTGCAAGTGCAGAGGACAAGTCAGGGCCATCCTCCGAGAGGCCCAGGGCCCAGGGCCCTCACCCCGGTGTCTGCCTGGAGTGAAGGCTTCTCCAGCAGACACCCTTAGCTACTTGCACCCACCAGGGGGTGCCCGGGGCTCCCTCCAAGCTCAGGGGCTGTTCAGATGGAGGAAATCAGTCCTGTGAGATGGGCAAAATGGGTCCCTTTTTTTTTTTTTTTTTTTTTTTTTAATTTAAAGCAGTTCTAGGGAGATGGGATAGGGCCACCTCCTGGACAAGGTCTTGCAGGTGGGCAGGACCCAGGGTGGTTTTCAGTTTGCAGCTGAGAAGCCTGACCCGCCCCTGGCAGCTGTCCTGCATGTGCTCACACCTCCAGCATATAAACAGAATCTCTTTCCTGATTTGCAGAAGGAGAAACACCTTTCCCAGGACTGGACTAGCAGCGTCTCTGGCTTAGGGCTCCCTCTCTGCTGAAGCCCAGAGCGAGAACTGTCCAGGAAGCTTCAGGTCAGTGTGAGCTCAGGCAGCAAAGGGCATTTCATCCAGGTGTCCAGAAGTAGGGAGGGGACACCCCCAGGAGACAAGGGTCAGCCTCCCTCCTCTGCTCTGTCCTGGCTGAGCCCTGCCTGCTGCGTTTGACCCCCAGTTACTCGCTGTCCCCACTTCTGGGCCTAATTGGATGACACTGGGGGACCTGGGCAGCCATCCCTCAGGGATTGAAGAGAGCATTCTGCAGGGCTGAGGAGCTGGGGAAGGCTCCTCTGGCTCCAGAGCTGATTGTGCAGGGTGTCAGTGAGGGCGGGGTCCCCCGGGAGTGTCCGCAGCACTCTCCCCATTCTTGAAGGAGATCCCAGGATCCCTGCCGCGTTTGGGGAGGGAAGATTTCTTGGTCTCCCAAAGCAGCTTTCCAGAGACTTCCAGCAGCGCACAGAGCCAAGAGCTTCGCCTACTTGGTCTTCCAGGAGGCGGAAGGCCCGCGGGAAAGTGGTGGCGCTAGAAAGACCCCAGGCCCGGCGGGTGCCTTCTTAGCCCCCACAGCCCTGGGGCCCGGACCCCGGGGCGGGAGTCGCCCGAGGCACCCAAGGAAGGGGGAAGGGGGGGGCAGAGCGGGCTCCGGGAAACCCATCCTCCTCCCCGCGGTTCCCTCGCCCACCCACCGCCGCGCCCCTCCCCCGCGGCCGAGGTTTCAGCTTCTGATGAAAAATCGCTCCCGCTCTATTCAGGAGGCGGCAAAAGAAGAGTCACCCCCAGGGGCAGCCCTGGGCTGATTGAAAAATAAGTTAATTTCAGTTTGAATCGATGGGCCTCAGGCACTGAAATATCACGGGAAATTAAAGCGGCCGCTCTCCCGGGAGCCGCGGCATTGACCCGCGCTAATTAATGCTGGGGAGGCCGCGCCCGCAGCGCCGCAGCCGCTCCCGCTCCCCGGGGGACCCCAAACACTTCTCATTTAACTAATTAGACGGGGAAAATTGGGTGTTAATTTGTTTAGGATTTTTCCCCCTCTTCCCCCGGCAGCTCCCTCCCCGTCCCGCCCCGCGCGGGGGCGCGGAAATGAATGCGGGGCTCGCCGGCAGATGGCTGCCCCGGTCACTCTGCAATCTTCTCCGACTTGATTGCTTGATTAGGTCGTTAGCACATTAAAAAAAAAAATTGCTTGCCGTCTGGCGCTGGCGTGATGAGTGGGACGCGCGGCAGCGCCTGGGTAATTTATCTTTTTATACGGCAAAGAATTTGATTTCAATCTGCAGATATATGGGGCGCCTTTGACACCTGTTTAACGTCGCGCCGCTGACAGCTTAACCCTTTACTGCCGCGGAGGGAGCGCGGGGCTGTGGCCCGCGGCGCCCGAGGTCCGCGCGCCCCTGCGGTTCCCGCCGCCGCCGCCAGGTGGCGGAGTGAGCGTCCGGCGGCCCGAGGCAGCCCGGAGTCTGCGGCGGGACGCGACCGGCCACACCCGCCAGGGGGCGCTCCGGCCCGCCCGGCCCCGCATCCCCTGGCCCCCAATGGCCCCTAGGAGGCAGAGATACTGCCGGGTGCGGAAGGACCGCCCCGTCCACGCACACCTTTAAGTTGACCCAAACATGTGCAACCCTGTTTTGGCATTTCTTCATTTGTGAATAACTAGGAGCCTCTAAAAAGGGAGTGACACGGCCTCAGATGCCCTGGGCCTCTCCTACCTGGGGGAGGCGCCGCCTCCGCGCTGGCAGCAGCTTTGCCACCCCCGGGTTTGGCACCTGCAGTTCCTGCTCAGAATGAGGGGACTGGGAAGCACAGGTGCAAGACCTCCGCCTGGTCCGGACCTGTCACTGCCCTGAGTGACCCCTGCCATGGAAACGGTTTATCTAATCTGAAGGCCACCAGGGCTGCCCTTCGGGCACTAAGAAATGGAGAGTGATGAGCAACTCCGGCTGCGTCCTGGCCTGGCTCCACGCTGTGTGCAGATCTCTCCGGGTGCTGCCCATCTGTCCTGCAGCATGCCTGCTCTGCCCAGGGCCTGCGCTTTGTCTGGTGCCTCAGTCTTGTCCCATCTCCCTCTTCTTAGCACTTGGTCGCCCTCCACAGGGACTCACTTGTCTCAAGCTGCTTTCTCCCACAGAGTAAAGATCTAAAAGGACTAATCTACATAAAAGTGTAAGTGACTTCTGGTTTTATCCACCTCTCAGAGAAGACAGCAAATAATGAAACACCTGGTGATGGAATTCCAGGCACCAAGTCTGACCACAGAGGCTTGGGAAGGCTTTCTTTATGAATATAAGCAAGCCATCTGCTTCCTGGTCAGGAGATGATCTGTCCTGCTTGAATACAGCACATTATAAAACAACAAGGCCACAACCCCTTAACTGGAACCAGCGGGGCCAGACTGGAGAATGGTTTGGAAAAGGTATGTGACGCATACACCACGTTACATAATGCCCTGCAGTGGCAGCACCTCATAGTCAAACCCATCAGTTTTGATTTCTGCAGCAAAATGCATATGCACATATTCACACCAAGGGATAAATAAATTGCATAGGTCAAGTCCAATTGTTGCTGTCAAATGAGTTTGATGCCAAACTTATGAAAGAACTTTGTTTTCATTGAGGTTCGAATTTAGAGAGTCTGGAAAAGGCACTGTGGAGTATACAAAGACGGAGGTGCCCCTGCCACCCTAGCGTGGATGCCTGGTAAAGGTGCATTGCCCTGGCTTCCTGGCAAGTTCATGGGCATCAGTGCTTGAGATGGGGCAGGCTCTCGGGTAGAAACAGCATCTTTAGGAACTAAAGTAGGGGTGCAGATTCGAGATTCAGATCATCTCTGGAGCCTCTAAACAGAACCATTTTGCTGGGTCTCCTGATTTGGGCAAATGAATCACTGGTCTGTAGATCAGACTTTGCCCACAGATACTCTCCCAGGGGAGCTGGTGCCAGCTGGTCGCTCAAACCAGAAGTCATCCAGACCTCAGTTATGGGCTCCTGGAACGCCTGGCTCTCTGTGAAGACCAGATGCTACTCCAATTTATGGAGGAAACCTGGACGGCCAGAACAATTTCTTTTTAGGACAGTTGGCAGGGAAGCTGTGGCTGTGGTGCCTTGAACGGAAGTGGACAAGGGACTAGAATTAACCCTAACCACTCTTCACGTCTGCCTTTTTAGTCCCTTCCTGGAAACAACCGCACGTGTATAGAACTTAAAAATGTATAAGCAGCATTGAGGTCAGCCAGTCCTGAACTGGAATTCCTAGCTCTGAAAAAAAACTGCTGTGTGATCTTGGGCAAGCTACTTGACTTCTCCCAGTCTTAGTCTCATCAAACAAAAAATAAGAACACCTACTTTCCAGGGCTGTTTTGAGTATTAAATGGAATAAGTGAGTGCCTAAATAAGTGACTGCTTGAAATACAGAAGGTACTCAGTAAGTGCTAGTTAAGAAAGTCAGTGGGAGCCTGCAGAAGGCAAGTTAATCAATGGCATTGCCTGTTGCTCTGGCCTCTTCCATATGCCCGCTAGCAAGGCTAGACTGGCAAATAATAATAATATCAACGACTCCAGGAGGAGGGGAAAGGACAGAACTGACCTTCAGGCTGGAATACCTTAATACAGGTAGTTTCCCCTGTAGCCATCTGGAGTGCCAAGCAGCTGCCCCTGAAACTCTACATTTCCACTATGTTCCAAGTCCCCGAGGTACCAATGCAGGAGGACACCCCGCAGTGACCATACGTCCATCATTCGGCTGGGGCTCAGACGCTAGAAGCCCCAGGTTGGAAATCTCTGCTCTGCTTTTACTTGCCTTTGTGGCCGTAGGGGCATTTACCTTTCTGAGCTTCCCATTCCTCACCTGCCTGGAGATGCCACCTCCTTGTGGGTTTGTTGTGAAAACTAGACGGTGTGTGGGAAATGCCTGACACATAGTAAAAGCTGAAACATGTTGGGCTGATGCTTGATGACGTCTGTGGACAAATGTGCAACAAGACAAGGCTTTGCTTTCCAGCTCCAGGACACTTTTCACATAAAATGACATCCTCCTATCTCCCATCTTTGAGATTCTACTTGGGCTCTTGGTTCTGCCAAGCTCATAATATTCCTTCAATCTGTCTCTTGCTCACTTTCCTGACTGTTCACTTTCTAGCAGAGACTGCTCCTCTCACATGGGAGTCTGGTCCTAAACTCTTTGGGAGACCTTGCATCAAGGCCCCAGCCAGGACCAGCGCCCTGCCTTACATTCAGGGCTCCAAGTACATAAGGGATCCAAAGTGACATCAAGGGTCACCAGGTTTAGAGTCCCAGGCAAAGGTGAGTTGGCAGGATCCTTCAGCTTGGGAATGAGCCTGGATTTCTTTTTTTTTTTTTGAAACAGAGTCTCACTCTGTTGCCCGGGCTAGAGCGCCGTGGCGTCAGCTTAGCTCACAGCAACCTCAAATTCCTGGGCTGAAGTGATCCTTCTGCCTCAGCCTCCCGAGTAGCTGAGACTACAGGCATGTGCCACCATGCCCGGCTAATTTTTTCTCTATATATTTTTAGTTGGCCAATTAATTTCTTTCTATTTTTGGTAGAAACGGGGGGTCTCACTCTTGCTCAGGCTGGTTTCGAACTCCTGACCTTAAGCGATCCGCCCACCTCGGCCTCCCAGAGTGCTAGGATTACAGGTGTGAGCCACCGCACCCAGCCGAGCCTGGATTTCTTGATACATTTCCCCTGAGAGGTGGAGCCTCTGCAATGCTCAGAAAGCCCAGGTAGCATAGATGCCTCCGGCTGTCAACAGTGGAGCTGGCAGGTGCCTCCAGAGCTGGCAGAGAGGGTGCCTGTGTCTCCAAGGGTGAACTGGACCCAGGGAACACTTGCCAAATGGATGCTCCTCTGCCACGGGGTGCACAGCTAGCAAGCCAGGTGACCCTGTCAGCTCTTTCTGTGTGTAGGTAACTGGCATGAGCAGTGGTGGCCATGCCCCACGCCTCCTCTTGTATCTGCATTGTCACCTAGTCCCTGTCCTGCATGCTCTCATCCTGGCATCCCCACGAGACAACACGCCCAGGGCTCCTTCCCTCAAGGGGCTCGCAGGAGACCCTCTGCATTCCTTCCAGGATCGCCCCCCTAACAGAGACATCTTGCGTGACAGATGCCCTTTGCACATTCTGGTCTCCAGGCTTGCCACATGCCCTCAGGCCTGGCTCTGTTGGCCATACTCTGGGCGAGCGTCCATCACGTTCACCCGGTCTCTTTCTTCTCCTCTAGCTGGAAGCTGATGAATCTGGGCTCACTGCTGGCGCGATTTAATGGCTCCACACTCCACATCCACTCAGCACTTCTGACACCGTATTTCAGCGCAATCCGTCCAGCCCAGCCCAGCCCAGCTTGCGGCTCAGAGAAGCGGGGCCTTGCTGCAGCCTCTGATGTCCACTAGGGGGCAGCTCTGCCCACATTTCCAGGCAGCCCCAGGTAGCATCCTTCCCTGCCCACCAATAGGTCATTTTGTTCCTCACTCTGCTCCTGTCACCCAAAACTCCACTTTCTTCCACTCGTGTTAACCCACGTAGACCCCAGAAACACCTATTCTGAGCCTTCGAACCAGTGTTTTTATACTGATTTCACACAGAATCACCGGGAGAGATTTTAAAACACAGATGCCAACATGCAGGTGTTTAATTTTAAACCAATTAAACCGAAAATTGCTGGGTGTGGGAGCCCCGCATGAGTATTTGAAAAATCTGCCCTGGTGATTCTAATAAACATCCTGAACTGAGATACACTGCAAACGCTTTCCCACCCAGGCACCTGTCTTTTTACTTCTGGAATATAACCCCTCAGTACTTTGTCCCCTAGCCCTGGGCAGGGACCACTTTTATAAGAGGCAACGTCAAGCCGCGCTAGTCAGAGAACCGAAACCTCACTCTCCCAGCATACACGAAGCTGCTAAGAGTGGGGTGAAATGTAGTCTCTGTTCACTTTGCACACCCATAGCTCTGTAATGTTTGCATTTTTATAACAAGTACGTTCGTCAGAAAAAAAATACCGTAAACAAATAAGTGGATATATATATAGCCTGACCTTACAATTTTATTTATTTATTTTTTTGTTTTCATATATACTTTTTTCTTTTTCTTTTAAATTAATTACTCTTTCACGTGGGGTGCTGAAGGAACTGACCTTACAACTTTAGTAACAAGTGACCCCACAGAGGAAATAAAGTCAGTCTGGAAATCAATTTCCTCTTCCCTAAGGCTGACATCTGGCAGGGGCTTCCAGAATGCCATATCCTGGCATACTTTTTTTTGGAGACACATACAAAAAATGGACTGTGTGCCTGAGTCTGACCTGGAGACGTGGCATCTTTTCTTTCCCTAACATTGCACTCTATGCCTCCGTCCCCAGCCCAGGGAGATGGAGAGTGAGGAAGTGCTCATCCTCAAAGAGCAAAGGCAGAGGACATCGTCCCCTGTGCCTGGGACTGGGCCATCACCACTGCCCTTTGCATCATTACAGTTTGTAGAGAGAGGCATTCATGTTTACCTCTGGGATCTACACGGTGGTGGCTGCATCCTGGGTTTGAATCCCAGTCCTGTTGACTTTGCCGCTCAGCCCCTCAGTTTCCTCATCCAGAAAATAGGCACAGGAATGACATCTAACTCATCTGATTGTGAAGGATTAAATGAAACAAAGCATGGAGAGCACTTACTATCTGGGACACTGGTTTGTACTGAATAAATGCCAGTAATAACACCACTTGTAAAATTAGCATTTTGGAAAAAAAATCCTTATTTTATAAATGAGGAATTTGAGGGGCTAAGAGTTTGGCTTGCTGGCAAGGAAAGATTAGAAGTAGGTGTGTCTGACTTTTCATGTGTGTGCCGTGGGTTCTCATTAGACACTCAACAGCAGATCCCAGACATATGTGGGGGTTTACTCAGGTTGGCCCAAAAGGGATGTTTGTCCAAGCTGTCCACCCGTCCTGCACCCCCATTCCACCAATGGCATTCCAGGGGCTGTTGAGGGGAGGTGAGCCGGAGGAGACCCCTCCATGGAAGGGACCCCACCTCTTTCTTTTCCAGGTGAGGAGGTTGAGGCCCAGAGATGGGAAGTGGCCTGGCCTCTGCCACACCAGTGGGTATCAGAGCCAGAGCTAGCTAAGATCTGGGTACCTGACTTCCAGTCCAATAAGCTTTCATTCCACATTGAGAATATCTAACTCCAGACCTGGAGCCTCTAATGATTCCTCATCTTCCCCCACCTTTGCCTACAACACACATGCAAAGTCCTCTGACCCAAAGCAGGGATCAGGGGTGGGGCCTGGCTCTGGAGTGGCAGCTTTTCATCTTTAGTTACACTATTGCCACCTAATCGGACACATTGAGGGGAGATGGCGAGGAAAATAGCAATGTAGGGAAGCAAGGGCTCTGCAGTCTAAAAGGACTCAGGTCTGAATTCTGGCCTCTGTGCCTCAGCTTCCCCATCTGTAAAATGGGACTATAGAACCTAGCTCGCTCACAGTGTTCTGAGGACTCTTTGCTGAATGTGCAGAAACCATCCCTGGAAGGAAACAAAGGATGCTGGTTACTAAGGGAGGGCTGATCCTGGGTAGAGGGGGAGGGAGACTCATTTTTTTACTCTTTTGAACTCATTTACATGAATGTGTCCATTCAAAAAATAATTTTCTTATACCTGAGTCTTTTTTTTAATAATAGTGCCTGGCACTCAATAAATATTGATTATTTTTATAAAGAAGTTGTGATATATCAATCCCCCCATTGACTTCAAATCACCTCTGTTCTCCCAGCTTCAAGGCAAAAAAAGACTTAAAACCCAAGAGGCAGGTGGTGAAAGGGGGAACTTTCAGTTCAGGCCCAGGTTTGAGTCTTATGTGCCCCACTTTCTAGCTATGTGGCCTGGGGCAAGCTGCGATGCCTCAGCTTCCTTGGCTTTAAAAGGAAGCTCATGGTCTCTACCCCTCTGGTTGTCACCAGGATTTAATGAGATCAGAGCTGACACCGAGTGAGTGGGGGCACGTGCCAGGCACTGCCCTGAACACTGCACACATATAGCTCATTGCATCTGCACCAGAGGCAGGTACCACTGTCACCCTCATTGGACGGATGAGGACAAGGAGTTTCTAGAAGGTGAAGCCCAGCCATGAACCCAGGCAGTCTGGCTCCTGAGTCAGTGACTCTAACCACTACAACACCCTGCCTCTCCTGTGCTCATCACGCATTTAGGAGAATATCTGGCACATGGAAACTGTGATTGTTACTGATACACACCAAGATCTTTCCCACTTTGTTAAACACTTTGGGGCAAGACTGTTTAACAACTCACAAGCGCCTTCTGGGAGCAGCATTTAGCCATGTGGTGCTCAAAGGGTTTGAGAGACTCTTGCCTCATTTCTCCTCTATGTACAAATTACAGAGCCAATCCTCATAGTCCCAAGGGCAATGAGCTCTCCTTATTCCGCACACCTGGCTCCTTTGTGCTGGTTCTGGTGGCTTCAGACACCACCCTCTAAACAACCTCCAGGCAACTTAAGGAAGCCAAGCATGCGCTTGCTGGGGCATTTGTAGCAATGCAGTCATGGCCCGGGGAGAGTCTTCCCACAAATCCTGAGCTCAGCAGGTTTGAAACCCCTCAGCCCCCACCACCAGAGCCAAACAGATTTTAGAACAGCCCACTGCGAGAAACAAGTGGCTCCTTCTTACTGGTCAATAGTGCAAATGTGGGGCTGCCAACAGCGAAAATTTGTCAGCCCTCCTCCCTCCGCAGCCACTTGTCCTGGCCAACTTTGTGCTAATGAAGGGTAGGCAGAGGTTACAGCCACACAATTGGACTGGGCCTTGGCTTACACACACACACACACACACACACACACACACACACACAGGATGCAGATTCAACACCCAGCTCACTAGAAGCCAATTGGGTGGAGGGTAACGAGTCCAGGCCACCATGAATAATGCACCAAACATAATCTGCTTATGAATAATTGAGCTTATTGTTAGTGTCAATGTCTAAAGCCATTGGCTGAAATTCCAAATAGATTTCCAAGGGAGAGGAAGGCCCTTCTGGAAAAGCAGCTCAAAGCCTCATTTCCCACCTACACACCTCATTTAGTTCCTTCCCTAGGGCTGCAGCCACCTCCCAGGCACACTCACACCAGGCGGCAGGAAGGACCTTGCAGAGGAGGTACTGAGCAGCAGTCTCAGGGTGGGGACCTGCCCATGCACTCCCCTGCCCTGCTGTGAACTAGTCTCTGGACCACTCAGGTAGGGGGGGACAGCTTTCATTTAAGGTTGAGCTCTAGCTAAGGCAACTCCAAATCTTCTAGAAATGCTCCTTTCACCCCACTCTCCACCTCATGGAGGCCCTGCCCAGAAAACCACCAGACTCCATCTTCTCCCAGAGAAATGACGCTGCGGCTTCCTGCCCAGCAAGGGGACTCTGGACTTGGGAAGGCCCTGCTGCCGCTGAGAAGAGTCCGGCGCCCACCGCAGCTGAGCACATGCCGCCCAGGTCAGCGGCTGGTCATGCCCCAAAACTGCCCAGGAGAGGAGTAGAGCTCAGTGAGCACACCAGGCACATGTCCCAGGCCACACACAGGCCAGAGAGGAAGAAGAAAAGGAGCAGGAGCTCAGGGCAAGGCCAGCAGCTGCTGGACAGTGAGGGGTGGAAGGAGCCTGGGGTGGGAAGGGAGGGGTGCACCTTCCTCATGGGGAGGGGAGTGGAGGGAAGGGAAGCAAACTGGGATCAGGTGGCCCTTCACAGCCACCCACAGAGGCCTGGGGCTACCTCAGCTGTACTGAGGGGACACCCACCTCCACAAAGACCCTGCCCAGAACCCAGGCCCCATGCAATAACCATCTCTCATAGCCACGCCCCTCAGGGTCTGCCTGACACACTCCTCAGGAATCGTACAGTCTGGAATGGCAGACCAGGCCACACCTGCTAAGACTCTGTCTTCCCCCCACCCCACCCCCGGTGCCCACCTCACACGGTAGGTGTTCAACATCACCTGTCAGCTTAAATGAACTATTCTCAGTGACATCATGGTCACAGGCAAGCACATGCCCATAGCATAGAGAGGGAGGTGGGGTCATGGGTATCTGGGATCCTGCAGTGGCAGATGTCCCTGAGAGAGGGGCAAGCGTGGGAGAGAAGGGCTCAGGGCTGTTACCTGTATCCTGTCTTCTGGCAGCTCCGTTTTCATGGCCAGCATCTCCCGGGCGTAGACGTCTGGGTAGTGGGCCTCGTTGAATGCCTTCTCCAGCTCCTCGAGCTGGTAGGAGGTAAAGATTGTCCTGAGGGGAACAAGGCCGGACACTCAGGACCCAGGAAAGTGAAAGAGCCTGTCTCAGAACAGAATGGCCTTCCCCTGCGCCTCCTGCCTCCCGGACAGACCCCCAACCCAGGCTGGCTCTGCACGATCTGACTCACTCTCTGTCTCTCTCATTCTCTCTCTCCCTCTCTCCCTCTCTCATTCTCTCTCTCCTCCCTCTCCCTCCCCCCTCGTTCTCTCTCATTCTCTCTCTCTCTCTCTTTCTTGTTCTCTCTCTCTCTCTTTCTCCCGCACTCACATATATCTACACACACATTCACAGCTTAACCCTCTGGACTCCCTGTTATTCAAGGCTGAGGGCCCACCCTACACTGCTGGTGACAGGATGGGCATTACTTCAGCCCTCAGTGACATTTCACACTGGGAATCTTTCTGGAGGTGCTCTGGGGGAGAGGGTGTTAAAACAGGAAATTTAAAAAAAAATTTTAAAAATGCAGAAAGCCCCTGTTCCTCCTCCCAAGCACAGGGCAGAGGAGCTCCGCAGATCGATAAATACTCCGGCCCCACCCACACCCGCTTCCTGGGCTCCATTCAGACACTGGAGCTGGACGTTTTAATTCCACTCCAAGTTCGAAGATTCCCCAGAAAGACAAAAATGCAGCTTCAACCTCAGGGTTCCTATGGCTGAGAACTGAATCCCCTGCCCCCTCAACTCCCCTCCACGCTCCCTCCTTCTCCCCTGCCCTTCCTCTAACACCACCATGGACACCAGCTCCTGCCATGGAGTCTTTCCCTGTCCCCTCCTGTGCTCAGGAGGGAAGGGCCACCTTCCAGCCCTCCCGCACACAGACTCAGCCACTCACTTGGGGAGGGGCCCATTCAGGCCACCCAGGGAGCCTCCTACCCCCACAAAGCAGTTCACGGTGACCTGTTTTGTGTCACAAACTGCTTTAAGAATCTGGTAAAAGCTCTGTTGTTCTGTCACCCCAGGAAGATGTGCAAATGCATATGCTCTTAACACATAAAATTTTGCCTCTGATATTAGGAGATTCATAGACGCTTCTTTCCTGAATAAACCACTAAACATCTACTTACAGATACAAATTCTTCTCTTTTCAGACCTTAATGTCACCAGGTTTCAGGAGACCTGTATCGTGGACCCTCATCAACAAGCCCACGGGCAATGTAGTCCAATTTCCACAAACTGAACTCAAAACTGTTACATGCCTTGGCTCAGCCCCTGGGATTTGGAAGCCGGGACCAGCACAGAGGTTTAGCACCCTTCACTGCTGTGCCCTCCCTCAACACAACCCAAAAGTACAAATCTGAGCCCCGCACATTCCTGTCGGCTTTACTATCTTGGGGGATGATGCAGGAGGTGTGTGAGGAAAACAGATAGTGCTCTTTATAGAAAATGACTGCTTTGATTCTTAATCGTTTCTCCTGCTCTCTCGGTGGGGGGGTGGGTAGGTGGAAGGCTCATGTATACGGAAAGTTACTTCTTTAGAATTTTGAGGATCCCCTGCTTTCCATTTCTCACCTGCTGAAGGGCCTATGAACAAAGAGTCAAAATAAACAATCAAAAAATATGCAAGCCCCTTTTAAAACCAGGGAAACTGAGGCACACAGGTGGTGTCGCCTGGCCAAAGCCAAACAGGAGAGTTGATTATATAGCATTTAGAACTGTTCAAGTGCCAGCCTGTACTTGGGAGAGCCCCTGTTAAAAACAACAACTCAAATCTTCCAAACTTCCCCTAATTCCTGCCTCAGAGCTGGTTCGCTGTTGATGCCACATGCTCTCCAGTGAGAGTTCCCTTCCCCCACAAGGAGGCCCAACCTCCACTCCTGGCTGGTACAGAACCCCAGACCTCTGGGCTCCTGTTGTAACCTGCCTGAAGAGGAGCTAAGCTGTCCCAGGAAAGAGAAGAGCAAAATCTGAGACTCCGTCGCCATGGCTGCTTCACTCCCGCCCCACCTGCAAGTGCTTTTAAGCCTGGTTTGTTTCTGGGAGATAAAGACAAGCCCATCTCTCATCACTAGATTCCGGGGGCTCTTACGCCAAGTCCCCAAATGAGAGAAGCTCAGGAAAATGCATCTTTTACTAATTAAGGACTGTACCGGTCATCAGCAGCCATTTTTCCCTCTCCAATAACCTGGGCCCTTCATGCACCAGAAATAGAAACCCAAGGCAGCTAACACCCCGGTGTTGTCCCCATGCTGTTCTGCACCCCTGGGAACCCACCAAAGCCCCCAAAGCTTCCCCTGGTGAAGAAGGTGGTAAATGACAACAGAGGGTCAGGGACCTTAAACATGGACTTTGGGCTATGGGTCACTCAGCTCCAAGTGCCATCCAACGAGATGTCCTGATGCAAAAAGCAACATGGTTTCTGCACCCAGGGTTTGGGGATGTTTTTTCCAGGGCTCTCCATGCTAGGGAACCCCTCCGGCCCGTTGACGCACCAGCACGGGAGGAGTTCCATTGCTTTCCAACCTGCCCTTTTTCAGTGGGTCCCGGACGCTCCTCGCAGAGGCTGACAGGATCACCCAGCCTGGGACCAGCATGAGATGGGTGCATAAAAAGTGTTTTTAATGAATATTCGTTGAATGGATAAATGAATGTTTTTGTTTTTGTTTTTAAAAAAGGACCCAGGATCAGGACTAGAAAAAAAATGTTCCCGTTTAAAATGAAACAAACTGAACAAAAGCAAACAGCTGTCTGAAGGAAATGAGCCGAGATCCCTAAGCAACCAAGTTGAAGTTCACCTTCATTCGAGCCAAAACCTGTTGGGGCCTGAGGGTCAGCAGGGGCTGTTTTAAAAGATGGGGTGGTCAGTGGAGTGTCCAAGGGCCAAGGAGGAGCGAAGCGCAGAAAAGAGAGGGTGCAAAGAAGCTGAGAACAAACTGGGGTGACAGAAAAGGATGTAGCGGGGCGGGGCGGGGTTCCCAGCCGGGAAACGTCCCGATAGAGCGCGGGACCCTGTGGCCGCCCAGCCTGGATCGGGTCTGAGCGAGAGACGGGAAGAAGCAGCCCCCCGAGGTGGGCGCCGGGCAGCACCAGGGAGCAGCACTCGCAGAAAGGCAGCCCGACTTTTGGCTCTCGTTCCTTTATTTCCTTGAAAATCTTCCCACAGATTTACACCAGGAACGGTGGCAGAGGTGCCCACACGGGAGGCAGGGAGGGCCTGGAGGCGGGGGTGGGGGCAAAGGTGGATTACTTTTCAGGATATACCTACTGTATTTTAACTTCGTGCCAGTAATGTCTATTTAAAGACGTACGTTTTTAAAAAATTCTCTTTAGTCTGCACCCCAATGCAGCGCACCCCACTCTAGCAGCTAGGGTTAGTGGGACCATGCAGTCTACACCCCCACTATTTTACAGACGAGGAAACTGAGGCTCACGGGAGGGAAGCGACCCGCTCAGAATCACAAAAACAGCAGCCGAAAGAAGATGTTCCATCGGTGCAGACACTGCCCAAGCCTTGGGAACGTGAGAGCAGACAGCTAGGGAGTTGGCAGGAAGGACAGGGACCGCGGGAGAGAAACGGGGGTGGGGAGGGGGCAGAGGGGCCGAGGAACCGGCTCTGGCGCGAGGCAGGAGCGGATCTGCCCGCCGCAGGCCTGCGCGGCTCTCGGATGCGCTGACACGGAGATCTGGGAGCTGACAACCCCTCTCTAGCTCGGGTTTGGCCCGGGTTGGGGCCTTTCCTTTCTCCTGCGGGAGGAGAAAGCCCGAGATGTGCCGCT
This sequence comes from Lepilemur ruficaudatus, assembly GCA_963574885.1. Lineage (NCBI taxonomy): Eukaryota > Metazoa > Chordata > Mammalia > Primates > Lepilemuridae > Lepilemur > Lepilemur ruficaudatus. Next base: position 29,080 of record CAUYRT010103238.1, read on the forward strand.
TCGCGCGGCCACCCGGCGCGGCCCTGGGCAGATGGCCCCAAGCAACGCCTGGTCACTCCGCCCTCGCGCGGCCTCGGACCTCAGATCTCAGGTCGGCGAAAGTAGGGTTTGAGTGACCCAAGCCCAGAACCGGGGACGACAGGCGGGTGGGTGGGCAGGAGAGGTAACAACGCGCTGCCGGGGGGCCTTACCTGTGTCGCCGCTTCTTCCGTTTCTTGGTCTGGTTTAAAGCCGATTTGGACATTTTTCGATCACTGGAGGAAACATCTTCAGAATCTGAAAAGCGGGCGGAGGGACATGCGCCACAGTGGGAAGCGCGCTCAGCGGCGCCTGAAACCGGCGAGGGCCCCATCCCTGACCACCTTCGGAAGCGGCGAGGGCCTACTCTGTCTCCCCGGGAAGCCCTCGGGAACTCCCGGTGGCCATCTCCATCCCTAAGCCCAGGCTGGCCTCTCCTATGCCGGGGCCCGAATGCAGAGGTTTGGGACAGATTTCGTTGTAAGAGAGGCAAAGGCCCTGGCGCGCTTGGGGCAGGGACCGCGGAGAGCGAGGCAGCCGTAGGGGGTCGCAGGGACCCCCGGGTGGCGCTTCCAGCCGTGCGCCCTGCCCTGCGCTTGCAGCCCCGGCGCCCGGGGCCGGAAAGTTGGCCCCGAAGAGCCGAGCCGGACACCGGGAGCTGGGCTCCAGGAAGGGCTGGGGCTGCTCAGGCACAGTCCCTTCAGCAGTGCCCACACAATGCGCTCCCACTCGAGGCTGGAGAGCCTGCGACTCGCCACTTTTCGTTGCAAATGCAACGAAACGAAACGAAAAATCGGGGGAATTGCCAAGGGCGAACAAAAGCCAGAGAGCCGAGCGGGCCGGGACACCCCCGCCAGGAAAGCGGCTCCAGGAGGGCGCGGGGAGGTCATCCAGGGTCCCCGAGCCTGTGAGTCGCCCGACTCCGATATATTGTGGCGCTTACGTGGGATCAGATGGCGGCCGCTTCGGCTGCCTGGTGGCCGGGTTGTTAGAGTTCTTGGGATGAAAAATAAACCCCAGATGACCAATGCGGTGTTTTGGAATGAAGAAAGGAGAAAAAAGACAACTCTGGACACCAGGGCTGGGGCTGGAGCTGACACCGGCGTCCCAAGCGGCCAGCGCGCGGAACAGCCTCGGGCTTCAGGAGCGCGGGTCCTCCTGGAGGCCCGGCCGCAGTGGAACAGCGGAGCTGGGGCCCTCCAACCCGTCCGGAGACCCTGCAACACGACCTGCGACACTCCAAACCCCGTTTCCAGTGGGGCCTTAGTAGGGCGCAGCGGCTAAAGTGGGCCAGATGCGGGGACCAGACAACTGCGCGGCGGCCGGAAACGCTGGGGCCGAAACCTGGCGGGCGCCAGAGCATCCTCCTGGTCCCCGTCGCCGGGCGCATTGGCCCCAAGCCTGGTCTGCGACCCCTCGGCCTGGCGTGAACTTTTCCGCAGGGAAGAGGCCTTGTCCCGCAGGCGAGAGCCGACGGCGCGGGCTCCCGGCTCTCACCCCCAGTCAGGCAGCCGCGCAGCCTCGCCCTCACCTACCCGAGCTGGCCGTCTGGCTGGTGTCCAGCGGCCCCGACGCTCTGCCCAGTGGCTGCAAGTGGACGCTCTGCGGGTCGGACAGCACTTCTAGGAAGGTGGGCTGCGCGTAGAAGCCGGGGAGCCCCCCAGGCCCCAGCAGCCCCATGCCGCCCACTCCTGCAGGACTGAGCACTGAGCGCGCTGCCAGCAAGTGCCCAGGGGCGAGGCCGTCGAGGGCAGCCCGCGGGTGGGAGCTGGGGGGCTCCTTGTTCAAGCCCAGGATCTCCTGGATGCCGAACCCGGTGCACCTGGCCGGGGCGCCCCCCGAGGTACTCTTGGCCACTGTCTCGGACTTAGGCTTGCTCAGCGCTTCCCCCGCTTTCCCCGTCATCTCCCGGTTCTTTGGAGGGGCTGAGGCCGCAGGTCTGTAGCTCCCCCCACCCCCCCGCCGGGCTCCCCGCTTAGCGAAGTTGGTCCCAGGTGCCCCCTCCGGTGTCTAATGCTCTGGAGCCCCAAGGAGATTCCCCTTTTATCCAACCAGGCGGCAGCCCAAGTGGGGTCAGAGCTGAGCAGCCAATCACCAGGGCCAGGAGCGATTAGGAATTCCAAAAAGCTGGCAGCTCCCGCTGCAGGCAGTGCCGAGGGGCCAGGGCGCTGCGGGGCGAGCACTGGGTGGGCTTTGCAGGATGCCCACTGGGCAGGGACCCCAGAGGCCAAGGTGAGACAACAAGGTTCAGGGCTGTTCCTGGAGGCAGAATGGCTTGGGTTTCGGGTAGATCCTGGCTGGGACATGTCCCTGGCTTAGCCAGGACAGGTCCCTGGGGTGAAGCGGCAGGATGGGCTAAGGGCAGAGGCTGGAGTCTGGGAGACTACCTCCTTCCCTCAACTCCTACACAGGTTGGCAGAATCACAGAAGCCCAAATATGGGACCCCCAGTTCAAAAGATAGAACAGGGGAGGGGCAAGTGCCCAGGGCAGTATGTGGTGGCAATGGGGCCAAGATGTGGAGAGGGACGTGTGGGCGTGGGGGGAAGCTCAGGGCTTATCTCCCCAGCAGAGGATACAGTGCCTCCTTCAGAAGAGCTACTCAAGTGTTGGCCCAGTGAATGGTCAAGGGGTCAGGGATACAGGTCGCTGCTGAGGAGGATGACTTCTTTTGGAGAACAGCCATGGAGACGGGAACATCTTCCTAGAGTAAGCGTGAAGTGTGCCCAGCTTCTGTGGGAGGACTTTATTTATTCTTCCATCCAGTTGTTCCACTAATACCTATTGAGCACCTACTAGCTCTGAGCTCGGAGCGAGGGGTACGGCAGTAAATCAGACAAGGCACGGGGCCTGCTGTACTTCAGAGTCCATTGAGCAAACAGAATGGAGAGGCCAGGATTGTTGGTGGGAGGGCGAGGGGGGAGGAAGGGCTGAGAGGCAATTAGAAGGGGAGCTCCCTCCCCAGGTGACTGGGCTCCTCTGAGCCACTCCTGCACCGGAAGCTGTAGAAGTGCAGCCAGCGGTGCCGGTTGAAAATCGGGAAGAGGCAGCAGCAGGAACATTGCTCCAGGCAGAGCGGGACCTTTGTCACCTGGATAGAAGAGCAAAGCCTGAATACCAAAGATGGCAGTGGAGCCACTGGTTTCCCACAGCACTCCTGCTTGAGGAGTCAGAGGAGGGCACAGCCCCCTTGGGCCGAAGTGTCATTAGCAAAGGTGATCACACGCGCGCGGGCGCGCACACACACACACACACACACACACACACACACGTCACAGATCTTTAAGTCCCTGCACTCCACCCCTTCAGCTAACTCTTCTTAGGGCTCCCCTCTCCACTGTGCATACAGTAGGCCACTAGCATACAGTAGGCCTTTAATAAATGTTCCTTGAATCAAAGGCATCCTATGAAGGGAGACAAGGACGGAGTCAGTTGCTTTGGGCAGAGCGTGGAAAACCAGGCCAGCAAGAGCTTCCATTCAGGATTTCTTGGCCAGTCACTGCAAATTGCCAAATGGAGGGAAACCCCCTAACCATGCCCAGCCCACTGCCACGGTGTCTGGTACCCTCTCTGGCTGTCATGGGGCAAGACTGAGAAGTAAGAGGAGATTCTGCAGCATGTGGAAACTAGGCCTTGCTAACAGGGCTGTTGTGAGGTGGCTCTCCGCCCCCTCTGTTCTTGTCCACATGAGAGCTGGAATTAGGTAGGGGCATCTCACAGAGCAGGAGGTGTCTGGGAGAGGTGTGCCATTCACTCCAAGGGCTGCCTCCTTATCCCATAATAAGGCCATGCCTACTGTGTGCCCACACCGTCCTAGCCCCTTTACATGCTTTACATGGGATCATCTCTGGTCCTCACACCAACTCTATTAGCACCTTGATTCCACATGTGAAAGTTAGCATTGCAATTCTTACTTGCAAGGTGCAGACTCAGGGATATGCAGTCTCAAGGCATCCTTCACCTTGTATTCTGTGGAACTGAGTTCCAAGTGACACCACTTATGTAGACAACAGTGTGAATGGTGCCCCCTGGAGTTGTGCAAAGTGTCTTGCCAGAAAAGAATTTCTACCCCCATTTCATGGATGCAGAAACTTAGGTTCCCCAAGAGGTTACCTAGCTAGTAAGCAGCAGAAGCCAGGGGAGCCAACCTCCCATGAGTCTGGTGTCAGAAGCTGTTCTCTTGTGACTCCATCCCTCCCTCAGCCCCTTCTCTGTTCCAGCCTGCCCTGGGAGGATGGATGGGGATGTTATGTTAATGGCATCTGTCATGTCCCTGACTTATCACGAGACATCCCCGATGCGCCAGATGCCAGCCGATGGGCAAATGTGAGTGATGGAAAACAAGTGTGTGAGTGATGAAGTCGACTCTCGCCAGGAGATGAGGATGAAAAATCTCTTGACCAAACCCCACGTCTGAAGCTGCCAGTTCCCAATCCCCAGGAGACAGCCACCATTCCATCCGAGGACGTTGGGAACAGCAGCGACCCCAGGCCCTCTGAGAGGCACCTTTTCTGAAAGCTGCAGTTGGAGGGGGGGGCCCGGCATCAGCCTGCAGCCATTCCCACCCTGGAAGCTGGACTCCCCAGCAGACTCCTAACTGGGAATTTTTGGGGTGTCATTACTACTGTTCCACAGCAGCCCAACTTGGGCCAGACCGAGGGTTAAGACATTTGTGGGTGATGAGGGGATCCCTATAAGGAAAGACAGGCCCCAGGGACTGAGGGGAGTGAAGTGGCATTTAGCTTGGTCACACTGGACTCGAATCCTGGGTCTTCTTTGAGCCAATCATTTAACTTCTCTCTTAGCATCGATTGCTTTCCCTGTAAAACAGCCTGGTAATGGGGTTGTGAGCATCCCTTGACCTCGAGGGATGGTCTCCAGAGCCAAACTGCCTGGGTTCAGACTCCTACACTGTCCCTTGCTTGACCTTGGGAGAATCACCTAACCTCTTTGTGCCCTCTGTGCCTCAGTTTCTTCATCCATAAAATGGGGATAATGGTAGTACTGACTGCTTAGAATTGTCATGAAGTTTAGAAACACACAGTGTTGAAAACAGTAAACAGGCTCACGCCATGAGTGTACAAAATAAGGCTTCCACGAATGTTCATTCCTACTAGTAGCACACAGGAGGATCCTGTACTTGGGACTGGCAAAGACCTAGTTCCTGCCTTCACGGAATTCAGGCCAGTGATTGGAGTAGGTGACATTTTTAAAACACTTAGCATGGTACCTGGCCCTGAGCACTTAATACATCATGGCTCTTACTACTACTGTTAGTGGGTGCCAGTCCCCTTATCACATTTAATCTACTCAAAACTTCTCTGAGAGGTCAGTTCTGTCCCTCTTGTCACAAATAAGATGCTAAAGGTCAGCAAGGGTGATTGGGGGAGGGAGGGTGCTGTCTCTTCCCTGTGCCCTAGTGCTGGTCACTTTCGGCACCAGCTGCAGCCAAATCATTCTCCCCTGCTGACCCCTCCCCGAGTCACCACCCAGTCAGCAACAATTTTGGGGGAGGGGTTGGAAAATGCAGGGAAGAGAAAGGATCTGTGTTTGAATCAATAATCCCATTATGAATCTGTCACCCATGAATGTGTTTCATTTTTTTAATGTGCTTGTGTGTATTTTGGGCTTACCCCTGGGAGGTGAACCTTATCTTGCGTTGTGCTGGACAGTTCTCCGGAGAGAGTCTCAGGATGTGCCCACCCTGAACGTTCTGCTCTTGCCTCCTGCCCTCATCAGACATGGATCGGATATTTCGTTCCCTTTGTTCCGTAAAGAGGCTCACACTGCCAGAAAAAAGGAGGGATTCTGATTCACATTTAAACTTACCCACACCGAACATTTATTACCCTCTGGACTTTTTTACATTGTGTCAGTGAATCCTTCCAACTACTCTGAAAGACATGCATCATTTTTCAAAAGAGAAAGCAAACTCAGAGAGGCTGGGTGACCTCCCCAAGAACACACAGCTGCCAAGGGCCAAGCTGGGAGTCCGAATTCACTGCATTCTTGTTTTCTTGAATATGGAGCCAGGGCCTCAAGCAGAAGGAAGGGATCTTGGGCATGGGGAGGCAAACGATGCTCCCCGTTCTGCTTCCCAAGAATGGGGAAGAAGAATGGAAGGAGTCCCTAGGGGGTTGCGAAGGACTGGTAAGGTCAAGGCTGGGTGCATCCCCAGAACCCAGGGATGTTGGGAGTACCTTCCCTCCAACACCTGGGCCTGATTTTTTCTCCCAGTTCTCCAAGGGCCCAAGGAGTAATCTGTGCCCTTTAGAATTTTCTTGGAGGGCTCCAGGAAGTGGGAGGAAGAAACAGGCTCTTGGTGATGCCTCCAGCCAGCCTCGTAGAAGGCCTTGCCTGCTGTCAATCACCTTCCAGGTGCCACCTGTAGCTCACTTGAGGGTCTCATCCCAGCAGACTATCACCTGCCAGGTTTCAGCTGCCACAACCCCCTACATCCTTCCTCAGCATTAACCCTTCCTCAGCCTCTCAAGGGAAAAGAAATACACTCTGCACGTGGTGTCCTTGTCTCTTCTTCTGTGTTCACCGACAGGTGGGGTGGAACAACAGAAAGAAGCAAGCCATGGAGGACTTGCTCCATTACCAGCCTGCTGGCTGCCGCTGGGCTGTGCCTCAGTTTCCCCTCAGTCTCACATGGTGGGAATGTGATATCCCTGATGTCCTGACAGGCTTTTTGTTGTTTTACCTCATAGGACTGTTGTAAGACAATCTGGTCAAGTATTTGTCCCTTTGACAAATATTTATTGAGCACCTACTATGTGCCAGCTACTATTTCTTGTTGGGAGGATACTGTGGGGTAAAAGAAAGCAAAGCCTCTGTTCTCATGGATTTTACATTCTAGTTGTGGGGGAGACAGTTAACAGGCAAGTAAATAAACAAGTAAGATCATTTAGGAGGTAATAAGGGCTAAGGAGGAAATGAAGCAGAGAGGGGCTATAAAGTGACTATAGGACGGGCCTCTTGGATGTGGGCCAGGAAGGATCTTCCTGGGGAGTCAGCATTTGGGCAGAGACTGAGTAGGGAGAAGCAGCCAGCCATGTTGGGGGTAGGGGCACGTGGTGGGGGCAGAAGGACAGGGAGTGTGCATGTCCTGGGGGGAACCAGGTAGGTGTTTCTGAGGACCAGTGAGGAGGCGAGGAAGGCTAGAGGGGAGGACTGGCCTCGGGCTGACCTTGAAAGACCTTGGGCAGGTGAGCCTTTGACAGGAGCTCAGTGGGCTCCACAGCAGTCAGGGCCTGCCAGGCCTCATGGGCCAGGCTAAGGACTTTGGATATTATCCCCAGTAGGAAGAGACCTGCTGGCAGTTGTGAGACAGGGAGGCCAGTTAGAGGCTGCCGTGTGGTCCAGGCAAGAGACAGTGGAGGAAGGCTTAGGGGTGGAGGGTGACAGTGGAGATGGAGAGAAGCAGATGGATTTGGGATTCATACAAAATTAATTTCAAAGCCCCAAGTGCTCTCCTAAGGCAGAGTATGGTTCTTACAGTCTACAGCTCAGAGATCTTGGAGCCAGAGGCCTCTCCGAAAGCCACTTCTGGGTTCTCCCCATGGAGTCCCAGCAGCCCCACCTCAGACCAGGGCTTCTCCTGGGTCAAGGGTCCCTGCAGCCTCTCTCCCTGCTCCTGGAAGTTTGGCCTCCACTTCTTTGTCAAAATCAGGGACAAGGATAGGATCCAAGCAGGATCACCGGGTGAACAGTAGAGTGGCCCTCAGCAGCCATTAATCTGAAGCTGTCATAAGTGGGTGGAAAGGCAGGAGGGTATGAGGTATGAGGAAAGGCAGGAGGGTATGAGGGTATGAGGAAGGAAGAGAGCATGTGACCTTGAGGGCAGCTTCTCCAGAGACCCAGGAGGCAGGTGGGGCCAGCACATGGCCGCAGGGCATCCGGTCAAGGAAAGGAAAGTGGTGGGCTGCAGGGGTGCCATCGGGATCTGGCCTGAAGACATTTCCAGATTCCTCACTTATTGGCTCTCCAAAGTAGGAAGCTTGCCCCTTCCTGGTTGAATGACCATGGGCAATCCATTCTTTGAAACTCCAACATAAAATGGGAATGGTAAGACCCACTTCACAGGGTTGTTGTGACGATTACATAACAATGTCTGTAGAGTTCTGTGATGGACATGTACTATTCCATGGGCTAACTTCCGAACCTGATTCCTATGTGGGGCAATTCCCCAACTTGGGAGTCCTGGTGGAAGAGAGAGCTCTTACTTTGCAATAAAACTGGAGATGCCAGACATTTGCTTTCCCAGCTTCCCTTGCAGCTAGAATGTCGCCATATGGCCTGGGCTTCACCCAACAGAAGCAGCCACCCTGGACTTTGAATTGGGAGCCAGTGACACAAAGAAGCAAAAACCATGGAGAGTCTTCTCTGATGGCAGTGGTGGTTATAGCAAGATCAATTTGCAGAGTGATGAGTTAGCAACCAAATCACCCAGGGTCAGTGGTGGCAGCAATGGGAGCTCTAGCACCTACCTAGGGTCCAGTGGAAGTGACTGTAACCACAGTGGCTTCTTCATCAGACCAGTACTGTGGAAAGATTTGGGGAGTTGGTTCTGGTCTCCAAACCTCCCAGAGAATCTCTAGGCTACCCAGTATCTTTCTCGTAAATTCCTTTTTTGGTCAAATCAGACAAATCTGGGTTTGTTTATAACCCAAAACTCAATCTTTTACAAGATATGAATGTAGTACCTAATTCTACCCTCCACCACAATCTAAGATGGGAACTTTAATTTGCCAAATCATCTAATTTGGGCCAAATTTGAGCTATGATTGGCATGGGGTTACAGAGAGAAGGGCTCTGGTGACAGATCTCTTGAACTCTGGGTCTATGGGTATGCCTGAAACTGATGGTTGTTGTCTCAATTTCCATTCTCTCCTTCTTAGAATCAAAACACTAATTTTATTCAGAGTGGTAATATCCCTAGATAATAGACTACCTTTCCCAGCCTTCTTTGCAGCTAGAAAACTCTAAGACATTTAGCACACATTTGCTCTTTCCACCCTTCCTCTAGCTTCCTGTCTGGACCACAGACACGATGGCTAGTGCTACAGCAGCTGTTTTGGACTACGTGGTGATCTTGGGGATGGAAGCCAACACTAGAGCAGGGAGGATTAGGGGTCTGTTGCTTGAAAACTCATGAGCCTGGTCTGCCCCAGTGAGCTCAATGTTTAAGTCAGTGGTCTCTAAGCTCTGTTACTAGAGGCCGCAAATGATTCCTCACCAACACCATGGAGAGACATTTGAAATAAAATGTTTTTGACACAGGAAAGTGACTCATAATGCTGGGGGCCACTTGAAGTCCAAGTGGGTCCCTAGCTTTGTGCAAGAAAGAATTCAGGAGCAAGCCAACCGTGTAAAGTAAAAGTGGCTTTTATTCAGACACTATAGAAAGTCTACTCCACAGACAGAGCAGAGGCCAGTTCTCCCTGTGGAGGAGAACCAGCCTGATGGTTCCTGCCGTCCCTTTAGTTAAGCAATACACCTATAGGCTAACAAGGGGAGGAGTATTCATGTTATTTCTTGGGAAGGGGTGGTGTTTCCTGGAATTAGGGTGAGGCCCTCCTTTTGACTACGTATGGTCAAACAGGAAGTGTCATGGCATCAGGTGCATGGTGGGAGTGGGAGGTTTCCTTACAAACTTCTATGGCAATGAAGTGTATAATGAAGCTGTAAGGTCAAGAGATGGTCCATTTCTCCACCTTCTTGGTGCTAACCTGTTGCAACTTGCCCTGCCTCCATCCTGTTTTGATCAGGGTAGTTTGAAACTTCGTTTTCAGACTTCCTGACTCAGTTACCATGCCTGCATAATTAAGCAATGCCTGTAGTAATGCCCAAAGCAGTACCTGCCAGTTCCCTGTCTCATTTTGACCTGGGGGAAAATTGAAGGTCTGCTATCCTAGCAGAGATCTGGTTTGTCCCCAAGTCCTGACACCTAGAAATCGCTCTTGGATCTGTCTCTCCTCTCCAGCCTCAGAGAACTTGATCTGCAGATCTGACAGCCTCAGTCAATCTAACAGGGGGCTCTGGAGCAAAGATTGCCCATCAGAGGAGCTTGAGTTGGGCAGAAATGGCCAGGCCTAGCACCCGCCCCATGCTCAGCCACTCAAACACTACAGGGGGGCCCAAAGGGGTACAGCTGGAGGCTCTGTCCTAACTGCACTCTTGCACCTGAGCAGCAAGTTCTTTCTTGAAGGTATAGCCAAGCAGTGCAACTCCATAGCTCCTATAAATTCTGGGTAACAAACAACGTCTGCATCCCAGGGGGGTCATATTCCGCTTGGGGTCCTTGGGTCAGCCAGGCACAACGTGGCTTGGCTCAGAACTGTGGGTTGGTTCCAGGGCTGCTTCACACATCTCATCCTGGGGCCAGAGGCTACCAAGGTATGCTCTTCTCATGGCAGAAGTCAAGGTGACCAGAGGCTGAGCCAAACCACGCAAGACGGTTTAAAGCCTCTGCTTGGGTCAGGTCTGCTCACATCCCATCAGCTGAAGCTACTAGTCACAGGGCCAAGGCCACAGACAGTGGGGTGGGGCAACACCCCTCCCTCTGCCCCGCAACAAGGGAAGCTATGACAAGGGTGGAGAGGGAAGGAAGAATTGTGAACAAATGCACACCCTATCTGGCCAGCCATCTGGCACCAAAGCCCACGCCTTTGGCCACTTCATCATCAGTGGCTAGTGCAGCACCTGGTGTGAGGTGTTACAGTGCAGTGGCTGAAGACATGTCTGGAGTCAGATGGCTGGTGCTCAGATCCCAGCTCCAACGCTTACAGGATATGTGATTTCAGGCCATTTATTTGGCCTCTGGGAGCCTCAGTTTTCTCTTCTGTAAAATGGGGATAATTAAAGAATCCACATTTTAGGATTGTGTGAGGATTAAATGAAAGAATATATGTACAATGCTTGGCGTGGTGTCTGGTATATGGTAGGTGCGCGATAAATGTTATATTTCCTTCTAACCCTTACAACTGCCCTGTATCATGGTTCCCTACTGTTCGTTAGCCTAGAGCCATCCATTCCGGAAATTCGCCCCATTCCCCGTGTCCTAAAATGACTTCCTCTCTCAGGCCATAGTGGCTTGCTTCGGGGATGGGCACCTGACCTAGGTCCCATGGCCAATGAGTCCAATTCCTGGAATTTCTGGATTTGGGACTGAGATTTGGCCTTAATCTTTTATGAGAAAGCACATGCCCAGAGAGTCAGGGTGATAAGAGGGAGCTGGACGCTATGGGAGTCCCTTCTCCAGATGTTCCTGTGGCTCCGGTATACCTCCCTGCCCTGATCAAGGTTTCTCTGTAAGCTACCAGCATTCTCCCTCAGCTCAAGGTGGGTTTCTGTAACCTGCCACTAAAGAAGGTCTTAACTAAGCCACTGCATGTCATCTGTTGTAACTTCCACTTTAGAGAAGAAGGGTCAGACAGAGTACGGGGCTTGGCTAAGGCCACAGAGAAATGAGTGGCAGAGATGGGCTTTGATTCCAGGTCTGGGGCTCCAAAAGCTCTTTGTGGCCTTCCTCAGAAGAGCTCAGTGTCATTAGCCAATCTGTAACCTCAGCAGGTCCATAGTTAAAGAAAAGCCAACTTGGTTTGGCTGTATAGACGTGGCTGTATGGAAGCCACACCTTCACTCATCTCTTCTTGTCAAGCCCAGCCTGCCCTGGAGTGAAGCCAGGTCACTGGCCCCCACAAACCTCTGCTTTTCAGAACCCCTTCCCCGTGGCTCTCTGGCTTCGTTCTTCTGCAGCTCTTGTGCACGGTCTGCCTCCCCGGCCTCCTTCTGTCCCCTCCTTGGCCATGACAGCTCCACTCTGAGCCCCTTTCTCCTTCTCCTGCTTAGCCCCAGGGCTGCTCCCAACATTTCCAGGGGCCACTCAAGCCTCCAGAGCCCCTCCCCTCACCCCGCGTCCTGGCCCAGGCTTACTCTTCCTGGTCCGCAGCCACCTGAGACTCAGAGAACAGCCTGGACGCCCCCGGTGCCCCAGGTTCACTGCCGGCAGCTGGTCGGGGCCAACAAGATGTAGCAGCTCACCAAGAATCTGAAAAGTGCCTTGTTAGGAAATCTTACCCCAAACATAGCTTTATTATTATTATTACTATTATACAAGTAATACATGTTTATGGTAACAAATAAGAAAATACCGATGAACAAAAACATTAAAATCCCAGCGATAACTGCCATTAACATTTCGGTTTGTCTGTTGTTTGTCTGCTTTCTAAACACACAAACACTTGTATTTATAAAAATGGGATCCCACCGCATATTGTTTTGTAAACCTTTTTCCTATCCCGAATATGTTGTAATATATCACAAACATCTTCCATAGATATTCTTCCACACCGTTACTGAGTGGCACTCTATCTTCCTTTCTATAGATGTTCCCAGACTCGAGCACGAGTCCCTTCTACCAATGGCGGGCAGAACCCACCTACAGAACCACCTGCTGCCCTCAAAGCCTTGCCGAGCCCTTGCACTGGGGTGAGGCCGGGGGAGGCTCATGCCAAGGCCCTGGCCTCACGGAGCTCAGTGGCTGACCAGGGACAGAGCACGGAGGCCAGTGTGTGGCCGAGGGCAGGACTGGGGGTAGGGTGCAAATGGCACTGTTCTGGGGAGACTTGGGGTGGGAGAAGAGACAGGAAGGCACGTGGGGATGGAGGGCCAGGGCCAGGGTGAGCATTACTTGGCACGATGTTGGCGGGGAGAAGAAAAGGCTCCCAAGGAAGGCTCATAACATGAACAAAGGTGGAAAGAGAGTTCCCTTAACCTCTTCAAGTCTCAGCTTTTCCTTCTGTAAAATGGGGATTTTTTTTTTTTTTTTGAGACAGAGTCTCACTTTCTCACCCAGGCTAGAGTGCAGTGGCGTCAGCCTGGCTCACTACAAGCTCAAACTCCTGGGCTAAAACGATCCTCCTGCCTCAGCCTCCTGGGTGGCTGGGACTACAGGTGCACACCATGATGCCCAGCTAATTTTTCTATTTTTAATAGAGACGGAGTCTCACTCTTGTTCAGGCTGATCTTGAACTCCTAAGCTCAAGCAGTCCTCCCTCCTCAGCCTCCCTGAGTGCTAGGATTACAGGCATGAGCCACCATGCTATCCTGGGGACTTCTTTTGAGAACCCACCGTGCAGGGAGATTGAAAGGACGCAGGGACTTCATGGAGATAAAGCATGCAGACATGCCCTGGCACAATGTAGGTGCTGGGTCTAAGATCACCAACAAGGCAGTGTGGTGTAGTAGTTAAGGATACTGGCTCTTAAATCACACAGTCCTGGGCTCAATTCCTCATCTAGCACTCAGTAGCTGTGTGACCTAGCAACGTAGCTTTTGCCAGGTCTCAGTTTCCCCTTTTTGATATGGGGCATGCAAGGAAAACTTCCTAGAGGGGGCAGCAGTGGGGCTGGGCGATGAAGCTAGAATGACCACTGGGACTTCCCACTGTCTGGCCTGCAGCAAGGGACCCCCATGCCTTTACCTGTGACCATTTCCTCTCAACGCTTCTCCACCAAACCTTGGGCTTAGGACTCCTTTCTGGAAAAATCCTGTCCTTCCCAACAGCACCTTATGTTCCTCAGCCACCCTGGGGAGAAGGCTGCCCACTCCGATATGGCCAGGGCCCAGTTTTCTCTTGGCCTAGAATCACTTCTTGTCCTAGTCCAGGGGTTGGGGCCAGAGTGTGGGTGGAGGAGTTGAAGAAGGTGGGAGGAAAGACCCCAGCACTCCCTGGAGGAAGGACCGTGGCAGGCAGAGGGGAGGGACAAGGCCAGCTGAACTCAGAAACCCAGCCAGGGGCAGGTTTAGCCCTGCAATCCAATTCCACTTAATATCCCATAATAGAATGCTGTCAACATGAGTTTCCTGTTCAAGTGGATTTGTTAAGAAGGCTGGGGAGGTCAGAGGTATATTCCGGCCCTCCCGGTGTGGGGACTCCAGTAGAGTATGTGTGTCAGGGGGGTGACTCAGGCACAAGGGCCCCCTCCTCACCCTCTCCCCTCTGCAGCCCAAACAGGCCCTCAGGAAGGGGTTTGTCACACTTGTCTGGACCAAGGCTTCATGAACTCATGATGGCTCACAGAGGTGCCCTCAAGCCTCCTGGGTGTGTGTGTCTCCTTTGAGCAGCGCCCGGCCACTGAGGCAAAGAGTGTGTTTTCATGTTAGGGGACTCAGACCTTGGCTACAAGGTGGGGAGGTGTTCCCAGGTGGGAGGAAGGTACGAAGACAGCTCCGGGGGCAGAGGGTATGTGTGACCCCATCTCATTACTCAAACTGGCTGCGGTCTGCTCTTCTGCCTCCCTGGGTGAGCCACAGCTAAGCTGTCCTTCCTCGGGGGGCAGAGGCCCGACCTCCCCAGGGTCCCTTAGCGGCCGAGCTGCCTGAGAAGCCTTGAGGGGGAGCATGCGAGCTTGCCATTGAGCGTCCCCGTGGACCAGGCACAGGGCCGGGGCTTTCCATGTGGTGTGGCCTCGTGTTCAGCGGAGCCAGGCCAGGTGGCGCTTGGGGTCCTGGCTGGGGAGAAGGGCTGTGTGAGGACGGGGCCATTACCACGTCACTTTCCTCACACGCAGGGGCTCAGGGAGTTTAGGAAACTAAACCAGGACTTCACACAGGGAGGGACAGCACTGGGCAGGATCGGAGTTCTATCAGACCCCGAAGCCCACGCTGGGGGCGTGGGGAGATGCCCAAAGAGACAGCCACAGCCTTCGGAACCCCAGCCTGGGCCCGGGCTTGGAAGGGATGCTGGGTATTCTTCCTGGCAGCAGCCAGGAGGGGTGGGCGGCAGTTGAGAGGCTGAGGTCAGGCCGTGGCTCCGCGGGGCCTGTGGGTGGGTGACAGTGAGCCCAGTGGGCGAGACAAGGGGCGGGGGGGGGGGGAGTGGGCCTGGGGCCGAGCAGGGCAGGGCTGGGCCTCTAGCCCTTTTGTGAGCCGTTTTAATTCGTGTAAATGAGGGTTTTTAATTTGTTATTCTGGGTTTTATTTCTATTACCATCTCATTTGCCTCTAAACCCTATTTCGCTCCAGCCTGGACCGAATTCCATTTGATGCATTAGGACTAATTCTCCTCCCAAAGGGTTAGATGTTTTCTCCCCACACAAAAGTCGCTTATTTTGGATAAAGAGACGATTAGATTTATCTTTAATATTTTAATGGCAGCTGGGATTAGCGGGCGAACAGCCCCAACCGGGGTTGTTCACTGCGGATTAGGTTTTGATAAACTCTCAGATGGGGAGCTCCCCCGCGCCCCACTCTTTCTGTTTCCCACAAAGTGCTTTTTATTATTTTTCGTCGAAAAAAAAATTCCCTTGTCTTTTGGAGCATCATAAATTCCATTTGCTGTTTTCTATTAAATCAAGTTGATTAAATTCGTTGTGACTCTTTGCACATAGATCTTTTTAATTTTAACGTCTCCAGCATAAAATCTTTAATGGTGCAATTCGAAATTGCTGCAATATACAGGACAGGCCCTGATAAAACAGATGGAAATGAAGTTCTGCCAGGGAGGGGGGTCCTGCAAGGAGGGGGTAGAGTCAGGGGAAGGCACAGACCTCTAGGAAAAGGCAGGGGACTGACTGTCCCCAAGGCCCAGAGAGCCCCGGGTTCTCTGTTCAGCCACTTCCTAGCTTCTGGGCTTTGGTTAACAATCATGGAGTCCCTCCTGTGTGCCTGGCCCTGAGCTGGCCTTGCCAATAATCCTTACGAGGAGACTCAGGGAGGTCACTTGCTGAAGGTCACACAGCAAGTCGGTGCCAGTTGTTGAGTCCAGATTGTCTTTGGCCAGTGGAGCCTCATCTCCCCTCTCAGAGCCTCCACTTGCTCATCAGTGAAATGGGGGTGGCCAGGTGTGCCCTCACAGGTGTTTTTGGAAAGATTAGATGAGGGCCACAAAGCGCTTTGTGAACAGCACAGAGCTGGGCTCTCCTGAGGGTGTGGGGCATGGGGCTGACCCAGCTGGGGCCCACAGGCCCTGCCATTACTAGGTAGAGCTGCTTTTCAAGACCCTGGGAGCCCTCACTAACTCCAGGGTCTGGGCTACACCCTCCCCTCAGCTCTCTAGCCCTCCAGCCTCTGGCCTCAGGCTTTCGCTCCCCGTCTCTAATCCTGACCTCATCAAGTCCTGGGAAGGGTTGATCCACAGGAGCAAATCCCTCATTCAGAGGGGGACAAAATCAGCTTAATTTGCAGCAATTTGAAGCAGGTCTTTGCCAGGATTTGAATATCAAATTATCCCACAGCCTAGGCAGCCGGCCTGGAAGGCCTCCTTCAGCTGCAATATGGACGGATGTGCTCTGGGCTCCACCAGGGAGATTGTTCTGGGTGCAGAGGATGGGGGTGGGTGTCTGAGGGTGCTGGGGAAGGTGGGGGTCACCAGTCAGCCCCTGTTCCTAGAGGGCATTGCAGCTCCCAGGACTGAAGGAAGGGATGTGGTTGGAAACCTCCTGCTCGTAAGACTTACCTAGGGCTCTTATCAAATATACAGATTCCTAGGCCCCTCCTCAAACATAAGAAATCAAGACTTTCATGACTAAGAAAGTTTGAAAAAAATCTGGTGCAGCTCACTTAGTCAATCAACAAACACTCACTGTGTACCTTCTTTGTATCTCCTATTTTGAGGAAATCGGCCTTCTCTGGTGTCCACCTCATTCATTCCCAGCTTCTAGCACTGCAGACAATATTCCCTTTGCTGTCTGCTCCATATTGGCCCCAGATGTCTGAGTTAGCTGCTGCAGAGGGCTCTTCGACCTTCCCTTCCCAGTCAGCAACCTTCCCTTCCCTTCTCTGACAACGTGGCCCCTGCAAGCTCAGGCCTAGCAGACATACTCTTATGTCAATCACACAGGCCATGCTGCCCAGACCTGAGCCCCTGGGGTCAGACCCCTCTCATGGGCATGTCACAAGCCCTGAGCTGTGGGCCTCTTCAGGGAGGCCAGTGTTCGGCGAAATGTGCTGGTCCCTGTGGGCCCTGCAGTGTGAAGGCAGTAGCCAGGGCTGTTGAGGCAGCCCCGCACAGGCCCGTCTGTCCATCCAGCACCATTGACACAGAGACGGCAGCCCACAGCTGGGGAGCAAACAGACCAGTCAGTGGTCACGTACCAAGCAATGTTACAAGCACTGGAAGAAATACAAGCAATTATTAAGCACTCACTGTGTGCTGGGCACAATCCTAAGTGCTTTTCCTCTCCTCATCCACTTCCTCCTCACAAAATCCTGTGGGGTAGGAACTAGTATTACATACACCCATTTTATAGATGAAGAAACTGAGGCAAAGAGAGATTAGTAATGTGCCCCAGGTTGCACAGTGGTAAGTGGTGGATCTGGGATTCATACCCAGGCAGCCTGACTCCAAGCCTGTCCTCTTCACCGCTTTGCTCTGTCACTATCTCTATCTCAAACTGTCTCTCTCTATACATTCTCCACAAAAGTGAGTTGCCTTACATTCCCTACATTTAAAGGCATAATCACAGTGTGTTTGAGAGTAAAGAAAGGAGCACTTAACCTACACTAGGGCAATCACAGAAGGCTTTTTGGAGGTGGCTTCTTTATTTTTCAATGATGTTCTGGAGCAACCACTGTGTACCGGGCACCAGAGATGCAGAGATGAAAAAGCCACTATCTTTGTCCTCAAGAAGCTCACAAACTAGGGGCACAAACATCCTATAAGCAGATATGCTAATTGCACTGACGGAGAAGGCACAATGCATTATGGAAGCACTGGGGAGGCCCCAAAGCCGGAGAGATCAGGGCAGGCTTCCTGGCGGAGGTGCACTTGAGCCGAGGCTATGCTGAGACTGAGGAAGGATGAACAGCAGTCCCAGAGATATGTCCCTTCCACTAGGTCCAGCCATTTAGCAGAGGTTAAGGGGGCCCAGAGGTCCTGCTGGGCACACTTGCCCCTTTGTCTCAGCCAGTCCCTCCTCCATGAGGCCTTCCTGGCACAATCAAACCCAATTCCTTCTCTGACTCTGAGGCTGATCCTCTCTGAGGAGGTCTGTGTCCCCAACTCCTATGTGTTCCGGGGAAGCAGGGCCTGAGCTCCTGAAGCCCCAGATCCTGTGCCTGGCGGAGTCTGTTGTGAGGGCTGTGTCTGCCTTGGGAAAGCCCAGTGGTTTGATTTCAGGATGCCTAGAAGCTAGCGCGAGAAGGGACATCCACAACCACCCACAGCCATGTTGAAGGCAGGCACAGGAGCTGCCCAGGCCCCACAGCTCAGGCAGGATGCCAATTCCAGGCTCCCAGTGTCCTCACGTTCTCTCTGGGGTGGCCTGGCTCCACCTGGGCTGTCCCCCAACCCTCGTCCCCATGTCTGCCTTGCCTGATGGTGGCCAGAGTAGCCTTTCCTGAATAACGATGGTATTGGCTCAGATTAAGGGCAACTAGCTGGCTCTTGGCTTTTCCTTTTTATATAACAACTAATCTCCTTCTAATCAGCCATTATTAAATTATATTCCATTTTTAATTCATTCACAGATCACCGTTGGGACAGCTGGATGGATAATTGGTGAGAGATAATTTATGTAAATGAGGAGCAGCAGAAGGTGGGGGAGAGGAAGGCCCAGGGCCAAAGCTGTGCCCGGCTGGGGAGGGGACAGTGGCCTGGCTCTGCCTGGAAACAGGTGCCTGGGGATGCTGGGGGGACTGGGTCCCCCAGGGCTTCGGGACTGGTTGCCCCTGAGCATCACTTTGAACACTTATAGCAAATGGGGAGCTCACTGCTTTTTTGGCAGGGAGTTGGGGGCAGCTTTCAGATATCAGCACTCCTACTTGGAAGTGGATCCTGAGAGGCAGAATGCCCCAGAGACTTCTGGAGTCAGAACTGTTTGATTTCAGCTCTACCACTGTGTAGCTGTCTCAACCTTAGTTTCCACATCTACAAAATGGGGGTAACAATAGCACCTACCTCATATGGATGTTGTGAGGCTTAAGTACCTGGTGCAGAGGAAGAGCCCAATACAAGCAATGGCGACTCCTCTATTATAAGGACTGTGTATATTGTCAAAATCCGCCTCTGACATCTGTCCTCAGGCTACGGTGCTTCCTTTTGGTAATACACATGCATATCTGAAGACAGCTCTCTGTACCGCTGACGATGATTACATTAGCGACGGACACCTTGGGTGTTCCCCACGTGCCATGCTGGGCTAAGCTCTTGCTATGTAGTACCTTACCAGATCCTCAGAACCATATGAAGTGGGTGCCATTGTCTCCATTCTACACATGCCATACCGTGGGCCCAAGCTCTCTCCTGCCAATTCCTTCAACAAAACCAATACAGAAGCCCCAGAAGCCTGCTTAGAACAGAACAGGAAGCTCATAGAAGTTGGCACCCAGCGGGAGGCTATTTTGGGAAGGTGCCTTGGGGACTGGCAGACAGGGTCAGGAATGGCAGGGGAGGCAGGTGAAAGAGGTTGAACCCCCAGCCCTCCTGGGTGTCCCTTTGGGGCCCCAGGAATTGGGCACAGGTGATCTGACAGTGCCTGATGGGCAAGGTCTGCATGTGACTGGGGCTGGCAGGGAGGACCTTGGACCATTCCCAGAGGAAGGCAGATTAAGGAGGGTTAGGGAGGGTGGTCCCAGAGGGTCCATGCAGAGTAATGGGATTAGCTCTTGACAGTGAGTGAAAGTTATTATCGTGTGGGGCCTCTGGCCTCCCACTCAAGGCTGCAGCTGTCACCCATCTCCAGAGATAGTCACCAACAGCCCTTTGCACCCCCACCTTGGGGCAGGCTGGCACCCTGTGCTCCCCCCAGGCTTTCCTGCTATGTTCATCTGTCATGGGGCTGGCCTCCTAGACTCAACCTCCTGCTGGTCCTTGACAGACTGGGCCACCCACACATAGTATGGCCTAGCATTGCGCCGTGCCTCGGTTTCCCCTGGATAGAAGACCACAGTGAGGATGCTCGAGACGCTCTGAGGGAAAACCTCTGAGGCACGGAGATCCAGAGCCAGGGCCCCTGGGCTTCTGGCTCTGCGGTGCATTAGCTGTGTGACCCTAGGTACGTCTGCTGGCCTCTCTGGGTCCTACTGGGTAAAATGGGTGGAGTAGCACGGCAGGGTTTTCACAGGGGAGGGCTGGGCAGGGGGGCGTAGCGTCGACCCCTTGGTGCTGGGCACCTCCGCGAGGTCGAGACAGGACAGGAGGGGACCAGTCTTGCCGAGCCTCGCGGCCCCCGTGAGACGGGGAAAGGCAAAGACGCCGCCCGGAGCCTTCCGAGCCGCTCGCGGCTCCCTCTAGTGGCGACGGCGCGCACGACTCCTCAGGGCCGGGTTGAGACCCGGGAGGAAGGGGAGGGGGCCGCCCGCCCCGGAATGAGGCGTCGCGCGGAGGCATTTCAGGGGTCCCCAAAGGCTCCCCTTCTTACCCAATGCATGACATCCACCCTAAGAGCGTCCTTCCTGTAGCTTGCAGGCCAGTCTGTCAAAATGGAAGTAGCTCCCAGGAGGGGCAGCACATCAGGGACATCTTACCCGCGGCGTCGCAGCCCCAAGCCCAAGCCCAGCAGCCCAGGGAGGTGGCGGAAACACCTGTCTCGTGTACACAGCTGACGCCAGTCAGCCGCGAGCTTGAGTGGTACCTGGAAGAACCCGAGCTGGAGTCTGGGACCGTGGACAAGTCACTCCCCTTTCTAGCCTCAGTTTTCTCAAGGTAAACTGACAGGGTGGGACTTTTCCATGCGAAGAACCCTTTTAAAAGTAAAAAATAAAAATTACAGATTCCCTCACGGTAGTCCTTTTTCTTCCCATATTTGACTCAGGAGTCTGCATAATGACCCCCAAACTATTAGGCACTCGATAATGCTTTTACATGAAATGATACTTTATTGATCTCAACATCTATATAAGCTTCAAATTTTTTAAAATAAATTTTATTTTTAGAACAGTTTCAGATGTGCAGAAAAATTAAGATAGTACAGAGTTCCCATTTCGACTTATGAAAAATAAAAAATGTGTATAATAAACATATGTTTTTAATCTCTGGAAGGGTATATATGAAACTGGTTACTTGTTTGTTGTGAGAAAGGGATCGGATGGCTGGAGGACGGGGTGTGAGGGAAGCCTGCATTTTACTCTATACCCTTTTGAATTATTACAGTTTTAAAAATTGTATTATCTATCTTGATAAATAATTCATTAAACATAACAGTACATACATGTGCAATATATCCATTGAATCTCTTACTTGCCACTCCTGCCAGCACATAGTAGGCACTTAATAAAATGCCAGCTCCCTCTGTTCCTCCTGTCCCCCAGAGCATGCATTAATGATTTGTAAGTGTTGACCCAACCATCTCACTTTTACACTGTGAGCTTTACTTAGTAGGCACAATAAATGTTTGTTAAATGACTGAGTGATTAGTACCATGAAGGGTTAAATGTTTCCAAGCTTTCACGGAAGTGAGGCTGAGGGCCTCCGTTGCCCCAGGAGGCAGGGAAAGGGTGTCCTGTGCCAGGGTTGAGATGGGAGTAGAGATTACAAGAGGAGGGTGGGGTGAGGGGACAGACCTGGCATGAGTGTGGTGGCATTTGACCACCAGTGGAACACAGGGCTGTCCAGCAGGCCCCCAGCCTCATCCTGTCCTGTGCCAAGGAGAGTGGGAACTGTTTAGCCCCGGACCATGACTGGGGCTTGAACTCAGGGCCCAAGGGCTGCCTGGAGAACCCCTCTAGGCTCTGCAGCCCCAAGACCCAAGGAGGGAGGGGCCCTCATTTGCACTCTTCATCCTGGTCTCTGGTTAGAGACCTGTGGTCACTTCATCTGGTGACGCCATATGGCACACAGGGCTCTTTGTGAGTGGAGAAGGACACCTGAGCCCTGGGCCCTCAGACACTGTGAGATGGCCAGGGGTGGTAAGGAGGTGATAGCCAAGACACCCCAGCATCCTGCACTTGGCATGTCCTAGGCAGCCCACTCACATCTTTCAGAGGTGCACTGCAGGCTAGAGGCTGCCTGAAGCCTAGGGGTCAGAATTTCGGGATAGGCCAGGTGTGGTGGCTCAGGCCTGTAATCCTAGCACTCTGGGAGGCTGAGGCGGGCAGATCGTTTGAGCTCAGGAGTTCGAGACCAGCCTGAGCAAGAGTGAGACCCCGTTTCTACTAAAAAAAAAAAATAGAAAGAAATTAATTGGCCAACTAAAAATATGTAGAAAAAATTAGCCGGGCATGCTGGCACATGCCTGTAGTCCCAACTATTTGGGAGGCTGAGGCAGGAGGATTACTTGAGCCCAGGAGTTAGAGGTTGCTGTGAGCTAGGCTAACGCCACGGCACTCTAGCCAGGGCAACAGAGTGAGACTCTGTCTCAAAAAAAATTTGGGGATACACTACAGCTTGAGAAGTCCTTAGGTGAAGCACCCCTGGGCACTGACCCACCCACCTCCATTGCCACCACTCCTAAATATACTGAACACTGACGTGGCAGGCATTTCTCATGCATAATCTCATTTAACTCACACAAAGACCCAGAAAGTTCTTTAAAAAATTCTCTTCCCTGCCCCCAAGATGGAAACTATGGCTCCAAGAAGTTAAGTCACTTCCTGGGGTCATAGAACTCGCAAAGGGCTGGGCCAGGATTGGAAGGCAGCCCTGCCTGCCTGCACAGGCCTGAATGCCAGCCACGACCCAGCTTCCCCTCTGCCCGGCTCTGAGCCCCTCTCCCACCCTGGCTCTCAACAAGTGCCAGGAGCTTGTCACCCGGCCTTGAAGCCCTGTCCTTCTCCGTGGCCTTCTGTTCCTACTGCCTCACTTCCCCAGAGCTGTCTCACCTGCCTCTCAGCTCTGCACCTCCCTCCCAGTCCACTCAGCTTCCCAGGAGATCCACGAGGACCCCAGTATCTGGGGACAGTGGTGGGCAGAGGGCCCCAGCACCTCTCGGCTGGGCCCGGGGCTGAGCGCCGTGGGGAGGCGGGCGCGGTGCACAGCGCTGATCCTAACCAAGTTTGCCAGCCCAGCTTTTCTCATGGCTCCCACACAATGGTCTGCTTTGTGCCCACCTGCCGATAATGCTTAATTAGGCGAGGAGTTGATTAATTTGAGGTAATTGACAGCTAATTAGAGGCCCACAGGCTCATTAACTTGACATCTTGTCTTCGTGAATTGGCTGAGTAGGGTCAGGTGATGGGAGCCGTTGCTTCTCCCTCCCCAGCTCTCCCCAGCCCCACAGGCAGAGGGGATCACCTGGGGGAGGGCTGGGCAGACCCTGTGGTTCAGGTGGGGCAAGTCCCAAGGCCAAGGATACAGGAAACCAAGGCAGTGAAGGAGGAAGAGTCCGGAGGGAGGTGTCTGCCTTGACCCTAGGAAGGAGAGAGTGAGCAGGAACTGAGGGCTCATGGGCACCAGGGCAAAGAGACCCAAAGAGAGATGGGGATGTTAACTGGGGGAGGGGAAAACGTGCTGTCCATGTAGGAGGAGGGGCAAAGGGAAGCCTATCAGCAATAAGCACAGGCTCTGCAGGGACACCGCCGACCTGGGGTTGGAGCCCAGCAATGCTACAACCACCTAGGTGATAGTGAACAAGTTAGCTAATGTCTAAACCTCAGGCTTCTCATCTGTGAAATGGGGATAATAACAGTACCTACCTCATGAGGTTGTTGTGAAAAGTCCATGAAACTGAGTGATCAACTAAATGCTAATTATTCTTGGTGGCAGGAAGAGTGACATGAAGAGTAAGTGGGTAGAATGGGCCTCAGGGTTGTGGTGAAGCAATGGAAGCCCCTCTCAAGAGGAGCCACTGTTACCCTGCAGGAAACCTGAGTGCCTGATCACAGTGGCCTGGTGGAGGGTGTGGGGAAAAGACCTTATTGTTACAACTTCTTTAGGGAACAGTCCAGCAATATATAGTAAAATTAAAAATGCACATGGCCTTTGACCCAGCAATTCCCCCACTAGGGATATATTCTACAGATATATTTGTACATGAACAATGATCTAAATATAAGCTAGGATATTTGTTCATCATAGTTATCTTTTGTAGTAGCAGAAGACTGGAAACAAACTAAATGTCTGTCGTAGGGACTGGCTAAATAAATGATGGGACATCCATACAGTGGAATAGTGTATAGCTGTCAAATGTGTATGTACCAATATAAACAAGATCCAAGATAAGTGAAATAGAAAAAAAAGCAAGGTGTAGAACAGGTGCAGCTCCCACAAGCTGGCAACTAGTGACCTGAGGGTTAGGAGATGGCAAGGAGACGTATTTTTCACAATCTGCTTGGTTTAAAAAATGGTTTGTATTTTTTACCGTTTTGAAAAGTATTTAAAAATTAAAAAGCAATAGAACCTTTTTTCCACAGGAAATCTAACTTGAAATGTGAATATATATGCAGAGCGGCTCTGATTGAATTAAGGGTGGAGGCCCACTCCTTCCTTCCCTTCTCTAAAGGCTCCAAGAGGTTTTGAAGATCATCTAGCATCTATGGCTGTCCAACAGAACTTTATATGATGATGGAAACATACGTAGTTCTGCACTGTCCAATATGGTAGCCAGTAGCAGCACTTGAAATGTGGCTAGTGCAACTAAGAAGCTGAATTTTTAATCTTACTTACTTTTAATTTAGATTTAATAGCTACATGTGGCTAGTGGCTACTAAGTTGGATAGCACAGAAATCTCTTCAAGGGACCAAACCACCTAGCTGTTCTTGGCCTCCATCTAAGGGAATGCCCAACCCAGAGACTGCACCACTGGTGGCACCAGAGTTACCTGCAGAGTAGACACAGGCTCTTTGCTAGAAGTGGGTGGCGCTGGAACCTTAGAATGATCCTGGGAAACTTGGTTATAGAAAGAACTGGAGATCCTTTCTAGCAGAGTCAAAGCTGCACTGGATGGAAGCATGTCAGAGGTGCTGGTAGCTCACTTGGAATGCCAGTTATTTTAGGAAGGAGCATCTGAGTGATCCACGAGTGAAAAAGCACAAGTGTGGCTTTGAGATCAGTGGTCAGCTCCATCTGGGAAGAATTTAAGTCATGCCTTAGGTGACTGGGGGCCATAGATTCGGGCATCCACTTGGCAACCGTGCGTTGGGCGCTTACGATGTATCAGGCTCTGGAGAAACAGAGAAGCACAGACTTGGTCCTCGCTCGTGAGGAGCCTGCAGCCTGAGGACTGATTCCTCAGTAAAGGATGGATAGACGATGGTGCTCCCTCACAAGAGAACCCAAGTGTGGCATGTCTGGGACCCTTGGAGTTTGGCTGACTGTCCTCCCCCATATTGACGTCACCGAGCAAGGGCACAGACAGGGCCCTCCGGCCCTTATGGCCAGTTGCTGGAGGAGCATGACAGGCAGCTGCCAAAGGAACACGCTGACCACGCTCTATCCTTCCTTCTGACTTCACACCTCTGAGCCCAAGATGTGTCTGGGATCTCTAGATTACCCTGTGTCATTGTCTCAAATAGCTTCCATGGGACTGTGATTTGAAACATAAAAAACATCAGCTTTCATCAATGTTCCTCTTTAGAGGCTCAGCAAACATTACAATCTTTTGTTTTGAGGCATAGCTTACATCCAGTAAAGTGTACAACTATCCAATGCACAGCTTGATGGCTGCCTACACACACACACATGCAGGTAACCACCACTCAGATCAAGACAGAGAATGTTTCCAAATCCCAGAGGGCTCCTTGGGCCCCCTTCCAGTCAATTACCCCAAGGTAACCACATTCTGACTTCTATCACCTCGATTAGTCCTGCCTCTTCTAGAATTTCATATGAGTGGATCACACAGTGTCTGTTTCTGCGTCTGCCGTAACCCTCTCTTCATCCGTGTTTGTGACATTCATCCATGGTGGGTGAAGCAGTACAGTGATTTGCTCTTTTTTATTGCCCACTGGCATTCCATTGTACGAATATACAATTTATCCACTCTCTTGTTGCAAACCTCTTTCCCCCTCACTTTTGGACTTGCATGAGTAAAGTTGCTATGGACATTCTTGCACCCATCTTTTGGTGGACCTCAACATTCGTTTTCATTTGTATCTACCTAGAAGTGGAATTAACAAAGACTGTGTATTCTTGAAGGTCACAAAGATGTGATGACTCCACCTTTACAGCGTGAGGCTTTGAGGTAGGATTAGGGTGTCAGCTTTGAAAGGCCTCGTGGGGAAGTGTGTGTCCCATGGCCACGCAGGGGTGAGTAGCTTATATCAGAAAAGACAGAGAAAGCAGAGAGTAGCTTATATCAGAAAGCAGAGAAAAAGCCAAGCAAAGAACAACAAAATGGTTCCCAAATCAAGGCCATGGTAACAATGGCAGCAAAAGTGTGTCCATGTGCACAGAGGCTGGGAGGACAGGACTACGCAGGAGAACAGAAATCTGTGTCGTTCAGGGTGGAGCATGTATAAGGAAGGGGCAAGAACAACTAGAGATCTTAGCAGATTTTGATCTATTTTAATTAACTCAGTGGAAAATAATTTTCTCTTCTCTCCCCTGCCTTTCTTTACATAAACAGTAAATAGGGTTAAGAAAAATGCTTTCAGTAACTCAAATACCATGTTTGCTCCTAAAAGTATTTTTTCTAAAAGCTCAGTATTTCTCTGCTAGAACATTCCCAGCCCTGTAGACGGCTCCCTTGGGTTTTTCTCAGTCAGTCTCCTGACAAGGGTAACCAGTAGTATGATTTCTATCATCACAAACTACTTTGTGCCAGTTCTTGAACTTATACAGCATCCCACAGTTTATGGCAATATCGACAGAATATTTATTCAGTGTCAAATACACTGCTAAATACTATCAAACAGTATCTCATTTAATCCTCTTCAACAACCTGATGAAGTGGTTATTTCCCCCTTTAACTAAGTTCAATAAGACTAAGAATCCTATCCAAGGCCACACCCCCAAGCTACTAAGTAGCAGAGAGTAGATTCAAACTGGAGTGACCAACCATCCCATTAGCAGGACTGTCCCTCGTCCTGGGAATCCCCCAAGGACCAAGCAAATTGGACAGTTAGTCACCCTAGTTCTAACCCCTTTGGCTCAAAACTTGGGCTCTTAATCATCAGGCTGAGATTTCCTTTGGCCTATGATTTCTTCCGACAGCACATGTGTTAGTTATTAGCAGTCTGAAGGCAGAATGTTTTGTCTCCAAAAAACTCTATGATATCAGGATTTTACTTGTTTTTGTTTTATTTTGAAGAAAGTGATTTCATTTAAAGTAGATCTGAGTTGGGTAAGGATAAAATTATTCATAACGAAAGGGGTTCTAGCACATCAATCCATCAAACAAGGATTTATTCAGTATCCATGCACTGAAAAGTTTAAGATAGTCCCTGACTTAACACATTGACTGCCACACTAGAAAAAAAAATTTTTTCCTTGGGGCTACGGTCTTTTATCATGAAAATAGAATAAAAACTTTGAAAACAAGACAATCCTTTCTAATTTAATGAAAATTTGGTATTTATTATTGTTTTCTGTGCATGAGTTATATGCAACTTGAAAAATAGTTCTCGTGGCTCCCAAGGTGAAGAGACCTGTGAGTTACATGTGCTTCATGAGGCCCCCAGGCTCAAAACTAGCATGAGTTAAATACAACTCACGTGGCAGTTAATGTGTTAAAGAAGGTAATAATTTACTTGGGGAACTAAGAAGAAAGCTTTGGGAATAAATTAGAGGATAATAAACAGCAATAATAATCACCCACAGCTGAGTGCTTACTATGTCCTAGGGGCTTTACATATTCTCATTTAATCTTCACAACACAGCTATGAGATATGTACTGCTCTAATACTCTTACGCCCATTTCAGATGAGGAAACCGAGGCTTAGTGGGGTCAAGTGATTTGGTCCTGGAAAAATTCATCGAGCTGTTTACTGAAGATTTGGGCATTTAACATAAATGAGTTATACCTCCAAGAAATGTTTATTGAATGGAAAACCAATAAAAATGGGGAAAAATTCTCTTGCCCTGATCTTGAATATTGTACCCCCAATAAATTAGGGTAAAAATTTAAAAATGTGTTTTGGCTTATTTCATTTTAGTAAAATGGCAGGTCAGGTCAAAATGGCATGCTTAGCCTTAATGGTTGGAGTGCAGATAGGCACAGCTTGGGACTGTGAACAGAGGCCCAGCCTTGCAGAAAGGCCCAGGAACGGATATAGGCCAATGGACCAGTGCAATCTGCTTGGCCCCACAGTCAGTCCTGGTCAGAAATGCACAAGGGAATTTGTCCCCTGAGTCCTCAAGGCCAGCTCCTCTGTCTCCGTCCAAAACACCCCAAACCTTATCCCCTCACTCAACCTTCTGACCCTGTCAACCATCTCTGCCTTCCAGGTTTGCAGGCCCCCACCCAGAGGCACCTTCATCATCCCTCCCTGACGTGTCGACTTTCATTTTCCTAGGATGAGTCTCATTTGACAATCTCCTGCCCATATTTCTAAGCTCTTCGGGTCTCGTGCTATTTCTCTGTCCTCTCCGGGGTTTGTAACACCAATCATCTGCAGGTTTCATTAGCATGCTGTTTACCCCTGTCTTTCAGATCATTAATGAAGATGTGAAGTGAGACACCAATCCTCATGGCCCCCACCACATGCCCCCTCCCATGCCCAGCCCTGCTGGAGTCATTATCCTTCCTGGTGTGACAGGGTCAGAACCAAACCAATTTGCATCAATCTTTGGTGATACTGTGAAATGTCGCCTGCCCCACCACCCTCCTGTCGTAACAACTGCTTCAACTGTCTCTTCTGGAGTGCTCCTCTCTCTTTTGGAGGGCTGACCAGATCTGGCCACCGCAGTTTTTCTGGCTGAAAGCCCCAGAGCTACCTTAACGGTCAGAGAGGATTCAAGGCTGTACGTGGCTGATATTTTTCCTTCTTTGTTTAGCTATCCTGAGCTGGGCAGAAAGTAGTGCCCAGCTTCTTTGGAAAACAGGATGGACAAGTGCACCTACTGGTAGAGGAAGGAGCAGGTGTGGCAGACATGGGCTTTTTCTTACTCATCATGACATCTGTTTCTACAGAAGAAAATGAGGAACAAAGCTCTTTAGGACCCTCCAAGACCCAGTCAGATGCCTTGGCTTGTATATTCTGGGTACCTGGGGCTGGTGTGGTTGCGTCTCTTCTGGGGGACAAGGCCCATTCTTCTCCACTATTTTCTCATGTCATCTGGCCCTGAGGCTTCTGTCTCTTCTTTATCAATTTCACGACTATGTGTCTCCTCTTGCAGGAAACTGACTTTATATACACATTTGTCTCCCACTGAAGGTAAGAATCACCTCCTACACACTCCTGTGTCTCTGAGACCAACTTGGAAGAAAGGCACTTCATTCTTTCCTGACAGCGCAGTGCCTCCAGCTGGCTGGCTGGGCCAGACTCTCCCCTGGCCCATCCCTGCTGCTGACCCCTAAACTCACCTTTTCCTCCTTCTCGCCCAGTTGGGAAGGGGAGGGTAAGCAGGAAGAAAGCAGTGAAGGAAATGCTCATAAAAACAACATCTGAAGTAACATTTTGCATGCCCAACAGCGGCAGAATTTCAACCTGAGATCCTACAGCAAAATTAGGTGAGATGTATTTTTCTCAGGGTAAGGAATGGAATGGGGAAAAAGACAGCTATTTTGTAATACTGAATACCTACTGACTGAACATTTTTCTGTTACTGGGCAAAGGCTCTGAGGAGTGTGGGGAGAGGTGGGACTGGCATGATTAGGGGACAAATCACTTTTATCCACATTATATATAATAGAAGAAAGAGATCCTAGGGCAGGGCTGGATGCTTACTAGGTGCTCAGTAAATACTTACTGGTTTGCAGATTGATGAACAAATTTCATTACCACATGCAAAGGTCATCAATGAACTATGCGTGTGTGTGCCTGTGTGCATGTTAGTTGGCTGAGCTGATGGACAGGGCGTTTTAAGTCCTGTCTACCTGTATACTCAGCTCCACAGGCTTTTTCTCCCTATATCACACAATCAATACACATGCCTCTGTAGAGAGTTTGGAAAATGCCAAAGAAAAGGAAATTACCCACAATCCTCCAACCAGGCAGCAAGCACTGTTAGCACCTTGTTCTGGGTCTATTTCCTTTCATTTTTTTCCACCCACACATTGGAGATCATGACGTATTTATAACTTTACATCTTGCTATTTTCATTTATCCTTATGACAAATCACTTCTTCCATGATATCACATCATAACCTCTCTGCAAACATAACCAATGGCTGTGTAATAGTTCACTGTATGAATATACCGTAACTTACCTGATTGTTGCACGTTTGAAGGGCCTTTGGGCCATTTGGTTTTCGGTGGGTGGGGCGGTGAGGGAAACAAGGGAGGAGGTTCAGCCGGTAAGAAGGCAGAGGCAGGTGGTGGGACAGCAGGCCAAGGTGAAGCAGCTCTCAGCAGCTTCCTCTGCCATGAGCCTCCTTGTTCCTCAGTTTCTGGTTCCAAGCCCCATGTGTCCCTTGTGGCCCTGCCTGAGGCTCCACTGGCAGCCGCGGCCAGTACTTCTCATTTCCGCTCAGCCTCCAGTCACTGACTTTTCTGATTTGACTCTTCTCAGCTGCTCCTTTGTGTGAAGCCACAGGCTCAGCCGGCTTGCTCCTGGGGCTTGGCTGCATCCAGGAAGGCGCTGGGATGTGACCTTCAGCCCCACTTGACCCTGAGGCCTCAGGCTGCAGTCAGGCCAGGCTCTCTCCACGGGCTCCCAGAGAGGGCAAAGCCCAGAGGAAGCTGCCAGGGGAGCTAAGGCCCGAGGGGACCCTGCTCAGCCCTGGAAAGGGAGTTTGACAAACCTAAGGCCACAGAAAACTACCTGGAGGAAGGGTGGAGGGCTGAGGGTAGGTTAAGACAGAATAAAACCGGGAAGTGTGTTCTTGTGTAGTGACTGGAATAGCATGGATGCTCAGAAAGTATTAGGACCACAAAGACTAGTGAAGCACAAGGATTTGAGGCTTATGCCAAGCCCAACATCAGCTCAGAAACCCGCCAATGTCACAAAGAATACCTTTTCCTCCCTTGCTCATCAGCAACAAGTGGTTTTTAATGCCATGGTATCTACTTAATGTCCATGCTGGCACAGGGTTGCCTCGGAGGGTAGAAGGCCAGGAGTAGGAGAAATAGTAAACTGTTAGCTCTTCGGAAGAGTCAGGGAAATAGTACTCTGCTTTCTTAACTGACTAGTCAAGGTAAACAAGAGTTACCATATTTTCCCTTCAGGGATTACCAATTTTTAACAAATGTGAGTGTAATAAAACATTAAATACATTGAATCCAATTTTATAGCTCTATCAATCAAGCAATTGTATATGCCATGCACCGTTTTAAACACTTTGCAAGTACTCATTTAATCTCTCCCAATACTCTAGTAGTGAGGTGCTATTATTGGACCCACTTCATAAATGTGTAAGTCAAGACACAGAGAAGTTAAACAATGTACACAAAATAGCTAGTAGATGGCAGGAATAGGATTTGGACCCAGGCAGCCTGAACTCAGAGTCTATGCCCTCATCCATGATGCTGGGCTGCTTTTAAAGTGGAAAAGGTCCCAAGGTAACCGAGGCTCAGAGAAAAATGACTTGCACAAGCTTATCCCTGCCTCTCTCAATATCCAAGCTCTCACTATACCTTAGACCAGCAACAAGGCTATGAACACTGAATATCGTGGTACAGTTCATTCTTTCAAACAAATTCTTATCAAGCACCTTCTATGCGCCAGGTACTAAATTCTGTTTATAACCAAAGAACCTGTAAGAGAGTGAACAAATTTGGATCAATTCTTTGACATCTCCCAAAAGTTATTTAAAAAGTCAAATCTTATCGTTACTCCTCTGTGTCTCAGGTAGAGGACAGAAAAATAACAATGCAACTCTGAGTTTTTTGGCTTTTTGGGTTCTACATAATTGTTTTCTGGCATTGGCGGTCACTTTCAAAAGCATCAGGTACAGATCAAGACAGAAAGCAGAGGGCAAAATAGAGATGAAAATATGTGTGAGTCCAACTCTGCTCAGTGCTTGAGTTTGAGATTTCAATGCCACTCTCCCCTGCATTCCTTTGTCCCTGGCTATGACCAAGTTTATGGCTGTATCTCCCCAAGTAATCCCTGTAATGGGCTGCAATCCTGGGGGAGCTGTTTTTGTTCATTAAGTGGCCCAACCTCTGAGCCACATGGAGCGCAGCCAGTTATGGCTTCTTGCCCTGGCAGTTGATGGGCCACTTTTCCTGTTTTTTTTAAAAAAAAAAACGGAGATCTTCCAGGAGAGAGAACAGGGATAGTGGGCAGGGGTTGGGGAAGAGTCAAAGACACGAAAGTAATGGGGTCTAGAAATGAGGGCCAAGGTGAGGGGGGAAGTGGGTGCTCCTTCCAGGTCATGAACTCTTCAAGGGCAGAATTCACGTGTCCTGTGTTGGCTCTCCCTGCTATGGTAACTAGAGTTGTCTAAGGCTTTACAGTTTGTGAAGGGCTTCAATGCAGTTCGCCAAATGGTGCCACCAGTGTGGAGAGGTGGGAGAAGGGGAGAGGAAACCAGAAGGGGACAATACAAGGTGGCGAATGAACAGGGCAAGGCAAATAGCAGAGAGGGGGCTTCCCCTGAGGGTCAGGAATTCTAAGTGCTTTAGACTCCAGCTCAAGTGATGGGGACCAGGCTGTGCCCAGAGCAGTTCTCCTCTCTCGCCAACTTCCCCTTCCCTCTCTGCCCACAGCCCCGATGTCTGCTTCTTAGAGTTGGGGAAACATTGCAGCAGCTGCTTGTTTAGAGACCCTGTCCCCTCACTGCACTGCCTGCCCCCCCGCATCTGTCCTCTGGTTAGAGTTGTGTGAAGCGGAAGACAATTTGGGGCTTATTAGTGTCCCAGGGAGACATGTAACTTGTGTTGCTGGGACCCAAACAGCAAGAGTCTTAGCGGCAAACTCCAACCGAGAAAAGACTGAGGAATTGTCTCACCTAATTACAGGGAATGGCCCTCTTTGTGTTTGTGATTCGGTACGGTTGTCCGATCGCTTTTGATCGCTTTTCTCCATTTGCTGGCTCAGGCCATGCTGGAATTGTGCTAATTAGAAGAGAAATGGACAGAGTGATCCTGTCAGCCCTGGTTACTGGTGGGGACAAAGCAGAATATTATTCTGAGGCAGTGTTTTGTGAGGCCCTTCTTCCAGCTCTCATTAGGAGGAAGGGGCCCACAGGAGGGGAAGGTTCCAAATGCCTGGCCTGGCTAATGGAGCATTGGGGTGTTCCTGTGCTAATTAACAGGCTCTGCCAGCATCCACGCCAACCAGGAGCCTCACAGCTACACCTGGTATCATCTGAAGCCCCCAAATACTCAAGAAGAAAAACTGTTGGGCAAAGGGTAAGAAGGCTGGTGGCCTCTTCAGGCATAGTCAGGGACATGCCTCCAAAGTGCCAAAAAGTCAGTTACAGTCCATCAGAACTTATGAATTTGGACCACTGTCTGTCCACTCTCTGGGGGTGAGGGTTGCAAGGCTCTCCAGTGAAGTGAAGGACATGCAGGGATCAGATAGTCTTATAGTTCTCAAAGGATGAAGAAAACAGAAATGGAGAACACACCCAAATGCTTGGAGATGGAATTAGTTGAGAATTGGTAAGAAACCATGTTATCTGATCTCTGGTACCAATCACCGTGACCTACCTGCCCATTTCCTCACTTCTTCACTTCCTGCTCTGTCTGTTCACCTTCCTGTGATGCCTCAATTCTGAAGAAAACAGAAGGGATCAGAGCATCCCATTGGAAATGGAATTTCTTGGCTTCATTACAAAGTCCTGTGGAAGTGGAAACACCCTTCTGAAGCCACAGGGACAATGGGATGACTTTTACCAGTTCCATTTTCACTGCCCTGATTTGGGTGAGTCCAGAAGAGCTATAACAAGCAAGAGCTAGAGAACCAAAACCAAGGAGCAGTTAGCAAGTGTCCATTTAAAAAATATGACAAATGGGTAACAAAAAGATAAAGAAAAATTAATCAGGCCATTTCAATATCCACATATTTAATATCCTGTGAACTTTTAAGTGCTCTAATTATAGAAGGAAAGCCAAGAAAATCAGCAGATGCCTAAAATCTAAGAGACCAAAGAGAGCAAGAAGCAATGAGACTACCAGTAAGAAAAGATTTTAAAAAGGATTAAAGCTCCAGTGCTATGCTTTTCAGGACAATGCTCCTCACAGCCAACAGATGCATTACAGGATAGTATTTGGAATGGCAAAGAGAAAGGGGAAAACAATCTTTTTTTTTTTTTTTTTTTTGATACAGAGTCTCACTGTGTTGCCCCGTCTAGAGTGCCGTGGCATCAGTCTAACTCAAAGCAACCACAAACTCCTGGGCTCAAGTGATCCTTCTGCTTCCCGAGAAATTTTTTTTAGAAAATTTTTTTCTATTTTTGGTAGAGATGGGGTCTCGCTCTTGCTCAGGTTGGTCTTGAACTCCTGAGCTCAAACAATCCGCCTGCCTCGGCATCCCAGAGTGCTAGGATTACAGGTATGAGCCATCGCGCCCGGCCGGGAAAACAATCTTTTGGCAAATAATTATTTATTAGAAAAATAGGTCGGGCGCAGTGGCTCACGCCTGTAATCTTAGCACTGTGGGAGGCCGAGGTGGGAGGATCGCTTGAGGTCAGGAGTTCGAGACCAGCTTGAGTAAGAGCGAGACACCCTCTCTACTAAAAATAGAAATTAGCTGGACAACTAAAAATATATATAGAAAAAAGTTAGCCGGGCATGGTGGCACATGCCTGTAGTCCCAGCTACTCAGGAGGCTGAGGCAGGAGGATGGCTTGAGCCCAGGAGTTGGAGGTTGCTGTGAGCTAGGCTAACGCCACAGCACTCTAGCCAAGGCAACACAGTGAGACTTTGTCTCGGGAGAAAAAGAAAAAAAAAAGAAAAATAGTCTCTAAAGACTTACAGTAGGACATTCATAATGCTGTCCCTGTTTAGTCAATCAGCCATGCTTTTCTAGATCACAAAAATCTGTTCACCCAGATGTTTTCTTTGAAATAAAAGAAGGGCCAATGATGGTAAGCAATGTGCTTCCCGTAAAATGAAATGCTTTCTCTAAAAGGGCATGCTCTGGTCTAGAGCAGGTAAACTATCACAGGTGATAGCAATAGCAGAACTTCTCTAGTTCTTCAACATGTTTGAAACTCACACTAAGGGATTTAGTAGGTGGCAGAGAAATACCTGTTTCCAATCCATCATGTATAACTGAAAAGTCTACAAACAGAGATAGGTTTTGAACCCCAGTTCAAAGATGACACTGAAGAACTCGATGTGTAGGAGACAGCTATAACCTTGAGGAGCTTATAATTTAGAAGGCAATATGACACACACTCTAAATACAAGTTAGAGTGTGGTAAGAGTCACAGGGATGGTATACATAAATGTTGTAGGAATGTTGTAGGAATCATCGGGGCTTATATAGGCAGAATAGGTTTGAAAGGTACAAAAGGGATGCAAGATTCTCTAGGAACTCCATGGCATGAGCAAAGGCACTCAAGTGAGGAATTGACTGGGAATTGTTCAGAGTAACTGGAACAGAGACTTCATATATGGGAGAGGAAGGAAACTAAACTATTAGGATTATATGTAGAGAGTCTTAAAATGCCAGGTCAATAGATCCAGGCTTTATTAGACATGGGGAGGTATTAAAGGTTTCTAAGGACTACTTTAGGGAATTGAGCAGCAATGAGCAGGATGGCTGGTAGGACAGACTGGAAGCTGGGAGATCAAGAAGATGACTATAGGCCGGGCGCGGTGGCTCACACCTATAATCCTAGCACTCTGGGAGGCTGAGGCGGGAGGACTGCTCAAGGTCACGAGTTCGAAACCAGCCTGAGCAAGATGAGACCCCGTCTCTACTAAAAATAGAAAGAGATTAATTGGCCAACTAAAAATATATAGAAAAAATTAGCCGGGCATGGTGGCGCATGCCTGTAGTCCCAGCTACTTGGGAGGCTAAGGCAGGAGGACCGCTTGAGCCCAGGAGTTTGAGGTTGCTGTGAGCTAGGCTGATGCCACGGCACTCTAGCCTGGGCAACAGAGTGAGACTCTGTTCAAAGAAAAAAAAAAAAGAAAGAAAAATGACTATAAATCCCCAAACAATCCACTAAGATATTAAGGGGGAAGATAGTAGGGTTATTTGTCATATGTATTTCTGATGAGCTCTTTGCTTTACACATGCAACTCAGCCCTTTGAGGAAAAACTCACCCTCCTACAAAAGGGACATTTATTATGAAGACATAGAAACCATCACACACAAAATACAATCCTCTAACATCACGAAATACATACACATACACACTGTACATAAATTTATATTATCAATATAAAAATACATCATTAACATTTCTAAGGACAACAAATACAAAACCAATAAATACTGCAATTCTAAAACATCTACTTACATTAAGTGCTGGTGAATAAGATGACAGTAAAAGGAGGACAAAGCAGACCAGAAAACCAACTACCTGGCTTCTGGTTACAGACTTGAGTTGGTTTGGGGGAGGTATCCCAATCAATTTCCCCAAACATTTAAAAGTGCCTGATGCCATCAACTCTCAAAAACAGAGCAAAGGAAGAATTTGACATTATGGCACTGTTTTTGGCCACACACACACACCCCCACTTCAACCGTGTTTAATGAGATAAAGAAATGTCAATAGTAAGCTTAAAATCAAAGACTCTACAACCTAACGTTCTAGGTAGCACCCCAGCAGAATGTTTTACTTCTCACACTCATCCTCTGTGTCTTGTGTTCAATTTTTTTCTTTCAATAGGTAAAACTGCATGGATGGTCAAATGGCACAAATGAGAGAAAAATCCAACATTAATTCTAGCATGGGAACAAGGCACAAATGTCAGAAAACGGTTAATGGACCAGCTGTTAAATTTAAGAGTGCCGTGATCTAGCACAGACACTCAAGACCAAAAACTTGACCACAACTTTTCTTATGTCCAAACACCATCAGACTATTGTCACAGGGATATTCTTTTCACAAAGTTTAGAAAACTCCATGCACTTCTCAAAACATCAGATGCTGGGGGCTGGCTTATAAGACAAATGGAGAACATGTATAATCTATTTTATCCATGGGCTAGATTTTCAGGTTTTAATACAGAGACAGATAACTGGTGAAGGACTCCATGAAAGTTGTATGTAAGTCAGGAAATTCTCTTTCTCTTTCTTGTGTGTGTGTGTGTTCTTGGTCTTGTGTGTATGTGTGTTTCTGTTATACAGGTGAAATATCTGATGTGTGCTGTAGCAACGGACAAAACATGGCCACATTCCATAGCATGTTCCTTTAAGGTCAATTTTAGCCTCTAGTTTTTGACCAAATGGGAACTTCCATGAGCCACCCCATTCCCCTATCTTTCAGGCCATACTGATTTTCTTGCTTGAATCTGCAACAGATTAACTAAAACTTAAAAGTCCTTTCTGTCACCTTCAGATTGGTCTTCAGGTCCAGAACCCAATGCAACCTTGTATGGGCCTTTTCCTACACAAGCTAATTGCAGGAGGAACTCACTACTCCGGGATCCCCTTGCCTGGAGTCAGAACTGGAAGGTGGGGCTGGGAGGTGGGGATGGAAAGCATTGGGGGATGGGACTATCATGAGAGGCACAGAGTTTAAAAAGCAGGTGTATGTTTTGAGCAGATTCTGGTTTCTCCAGCTGGGGATTCTTGGAACCTAGTATGTACTGGAGAGTTCATAGGTCAGGCTGCATGGTCTGATCCAGAATCTGGTCTCCTCACATCATCAATACTTCCTCAGAGATCAAGTACAACTCAAAAGAACCCATTCAATCAAAATGTCACAAATGACTTTGCCATCACTGAATCAAATCAACTGTAAGATCCCAGGGCTCCTGAATCACTTCCGGAAATGATAGAGCAGGACTTTGATCTTTAAGAATGATATGCCCTCTGGTGTTACCAACATCCGAGGCTAAGAAGGTCAAAGTGTGGAAGCTGACTGAATAACTGCAATGATCCTTGGGCAGAGCAGATTCTTGTCTTGCTGCCGAGTGTCCTCAGAGGTGCAGAGTGCCAGGACTAGGGGAGCGGGGCAGTCCTGGAGGTACACGCTTGGCCTCTCCCGAGGAAGCAGTGAGTTGTGCATTGTCAGAGCTGCACTGGGAAAGGAGCTTGGTTACAGTTCCCAGGACATCCTGTCCACAAACAGCTGCTACTTCTTGGGCTTCTCTAGAATGTTGAGGAATTTCCCCCGTGTCATCTCTCTGGCTGGAATCACAAAGCAAACAAAAGATCAGTGAAAATCTAAAATCTGAAAAAGGGATTACAGGAAGATTTAATTTAAAAAATGCAGATTGATTTAAATTGTATATCAAGTTGCTACCACAACAGATTCAATTACCACAAACTTCCTAAAACGGGGAAAAACAAACTACTATTGACAACTATAACCGTACATACAGAGCTATTCTGAAGTTGGCAATTGCTATACAGGCCAACTGGGGAAGACTGTATCATCTACCCTTAAAAAAATTACCAGGGCCTGGCATGGTGGCTCACGCCTGTAATCCTAGCACTCTGGGAGGTTGAGGCGGGAGGATTGCTCAAGGTCACGAGTTCGAAACCAGCCTGAGCAAAATCGAGACCCCCCGTCTCTACTAAAAATAGAAAGAAATTAATTGGCCAACTAAAAATATATAGAAAAAATTAGCCCGGCATGGTGGCACATGCCTGTAGTCCCAGCTACTCGGGAGGCTGAGGCAGGAGTATCACTTGAGCCCAGGAGTTTGAGGTTGCTGTGAACTAGGCTGATGCCACGGCACTCTAGCCTGGGTGAAAGAGTGAGACTCTGTATCAAAAAAAAAAAAAAAAAAAATTACCGGGGAATTCCCCAAAAACCTCTCTCTCTAAAGAATCTAACCTAATACTCATGTTCACTATCTCAGGGGGTTTGCTCTTGGGGGCTAAAATTCAACCAAGATTAGAGTCTTCTCTGGGTTGTTGGTCTCTGGACATTTATAATCTCAAATCGAAAATAGAGATCATTTCCCCTATCTCTTCAGCAGTGCTAGTCCCTGGATACTGTAATATAACAGGGTTTATATTCCCTCAGTGCAGTTCATCTCTGGATGGCGTAATAAAGTAGGGTTTATAGAGCTTTGGTCTTCTCTCTCTTGGCATTGTCAGTCCTTAGATATTTAATATAGCCAGGCAAGGTTTATGTGTCTTTCTCAGACTTTCGGCACCATCAATCTTTGAATGCTGTAGTTACAAGTGGGTTTATACAGCTACTTTCCTATATATAGGCTCCAAAATGAAAGTAAAACATTTCTCAATTACAAGGGCCATCCAGAAGCCCCCCATTTTAGCTCTGTCAAGCAAATCCTCAAAATGCATAGATAGTATAACACCCCCTTTATCCCATCCCACAGGGTCGTCTTTTCAGATCTTTTAAATGGATGTAACAGTGCAGAAAGTTTCTGATGGCTGGGCCTGGAAGCCAGACATCTTCTGGAACCATGCAGTGGGCACAAGGCAGGCTGTGTGGCCTTCCAAGAACGTATCTCCATCCTGGCCAAAGAAGTGAGGTAGCCAGGGAGGCACCTTCAGAAACGAGAAGGACCTTTGCCCCTAGCCTCCTTGTTGCCTTGCCCAAGCCCAGAGCAAATGGTACTCAAATGAGCTCCCACTCCCCTCTACCCCAATTTAAGTTTAGCAATTCCTTGTTTACTTGTATAATGAAGAAATGACACAACTTCTGTCACCACAGGGAGGCTTTTAGTAACTGTAAGCTATACATCCCCTATCTTTCACTAGTTTCTGAGCTCCAACTAGGAAAGGAAATTACATTAATTTGGAGTAGAAGCCCTAGTGCTGGGTCTTGCCTCATGTGCCCATGACACCACCCTAGCCCAAATCAAACTGACCATTCCTTCTGCTGTGGATTTACACCAAACCCTGTACATTCAAAGTTCCTAAGTCTTGCATGCGATTACTTGTTTATGTACTTGTCTTCCACCACTAAAATGTAAGAACTAAGGCAGAGATTGTTTAGCATCTGCTGAGTGAATGTTGGTTGGATGAATGATAATATATATAAGAACTAGAACCAAGTAGGAATACAATAAATTTTAGTTTCTTTCCCTTCCACAGACAAATAATAAAACTAGTTAGTGGCTCTCAGTGCTCCATTCTCTACATTGTGGGCATCCTTTTTAATGTACTTTGCTTATTTGGCAAGAAAAATCATTTCCCTCGATGGAGGTAATGCCAAGTTAATGGAGAGATCAGGGGTCAAGGACTAACTACTCCAGAGGAAATCCAATCAAGTACTTTCTTGGCCATGGGAGGCAGCACGGACTTCTTCCAGAGAACACAGGATTTGAACTCAGTTTAAGTTCCAGCTCTAGCACTTAGCTGGGTGACTTGCTGGGCTGGGTAAGATCTCTGAGCCTCAGTTTCTTCACCTTTAACAAGTAGCATGTTAATGCCACCTGCCCTATTTTTCTCTTGGATAAAAGCAATAATTAACATGCTTGGTATAATCGTAATCACTAACACAACACTTTTCATTACTGGGTAAGTAATTAAGTTCTCTTACTCTTACTCTAGTACTTTTTTTTTTTTTGGAAACAGGGTCTTGCTCTATCGCCCAAGCTGGAGTGCAGTGGTGTGATCACAGCTCAACAGAGCCTCAAATTTCTGGGCTCAAGTAACCCTCCCGCCTTAGCCTCCTGAGTAGCTGGGACTACAAGTGCATGTCACCACACCCGGCTAGTTAAAAAATTTTTTTGTAGAGATGTAGTCTCACTATGTTGCCCAGGCTGGTCTTGAACTTCTGGCCTCAACTGATCCTCCTGCCTCAGATTCCCAAAGTATTGGGATTACAGCGTGAGCCATTGTCCCAGCTTGTACTCAGTACTTTCTGAATGAATGAATAAATGGTGATAATGGAGACTTGCAACCTCAAAAATCCCATTCCTTGGAATCTTTTCCCTCAGCCTTAGGGAAAAAAAGTTTACTTATACTTTTGGGTGAAGTGGGTCTCATCATTTATTTCTACTGGATGGGTTATCTGCCTACTCTGAGTGCTTATTAAGGACTTTAAACAGGTAACAAACGATCCTGCAACATGGTTAGAAGCAGGTGCTCTGGAAACCAGGCATGGGTGATACAAAACTCTGCTGGGGAAAACAGAGCCTTGTTCTAAAAGCCCTTGGCCTAAGCATTGCACTGACTCACTAATGATTTCTGTCTGCTGCCCTTCACATCTACTAATTACTTACTGTTTCCCAAATGGGAGAATAACCAATATTTTAAGACTTAGAATTTTTAAAGACTCAGACTATTTAAGGGATCAAAAGGGTTTAAAAGGAAATATAAATGGATATTCTGAAGTTTCTCCAGTGGCAAGCTCTCCTTGAATTTAACCAATCCTTTTTAACAACCCCTTTTCCACTCAATCATTCCTCCCCCTTCAACCTAATCCAAGCACACAGAGCTGCAGAAAACCACCGTAAAAGTAGAAGTAATTCAAAAGACATCATCTCCTGCATGGGAGGGGAGAAAGTTTCCCTACTCGCCAGTCCCATATAGGAGAAATACGAATGTGTGACACAGCTGCTCCCTAAAAGAGGGCTGTGCCCTATAAATCAGATCCTAAGCACCAACCCCTTTTTGGGAGCAGAGAAGTTGCTGTGGGTCAGGGGCTGCTCCAGAGCACGTGCCCTCCTGTTCGCTTGTCATCAGAGATGTTAACATCTCTGATTAATTCATATAGCCCTTATTTTATTCGCCATTTCTTTACCCTTGCTCTCCTGCTCTGCTACAGTGTGAAGATTCTTACCGAGCTGCTACAGTAATCACCGCCTGCTAACTTCACCCCCCCAAACCTAGTGAAATTGTTTAGTGATGCCAACCGCGCTTTTAATTTGCAAGACATCAGACACAGAGGTAATTTATACCAACATCTGTTCATTTTTGACTTCTGAAACAAACTCGCACATGCTGCTACAAAATCCCATTAGGAGTAGGGAGACAGCCTTCTGCTACTATTCTGTATTTCTCATCTACACACACACACACATTCCAGTAGGGTTTATATATAAATGTATTTTACTAAAAAACTCCCACCAAGGATTTCAAATCTCCTTGGGGAAAAACCTTAGAGATGGCTACTGCCTGCTTATAGAGGAAAGATATTTCTATTTCCTCATGCCTAGTTCTGTCCCTTCTACTTCCCAACAGTTACAGCTTGGTATAATTCTAGAATTATAAGGGTAAGATTATTACATGTTCTTCAGCACTTCCAGTTCCTCCACTCTGTTGGTTCTTTTTTCCCCGCAATGTGTTATATAGAAAACAATTCTAGAGACAACAAAATTGCTATAGAGTTTTATCTAGTCAGTGAGATCTGTTAATTATTTTCTGAATCTGGATTTATTTTCCAGGATTACAAGGTTCAACAGGAAGGCAACACCACTACCATTCTAGTAACTATGCCAAGAGGGGTCCACTGGTCATCAGCCACCGTGGTGTATGCTGTGCAGAAAAGAAGCATGATCCCCACGTTAAGCCATGATTTACAGGTCCTCCTATGTTGTGCTTAGATCACAAATTGAAAAAGCCACAATTGAGACTGTCACCATAGGGTTAACCCATGAATTGCAGCAGAGAGTGTGGACAGGGGACTACACATTGAAAGGCAGCAAATGGATAAACTACAATCAACTTTCGGGTTTACACTGCTTCTATTACCCTCTTTGTAGTTTCCCTAGGGCTGTCAGGTTCATGGCAGCTGTAAATACCTGGGTATACTTAGAGAGGTCAGGGCTGAAAGGAGGGCTCCATCCTGCTTTCTCTGAAGCTGGTATGTGGTTTAATACTATCTCTTCTTTAGACTCTCCAATTCCTCCATCCTACATTTAGCCTTGCCTCTGGCTCCCTTTCCACAATGACTATCCCCAAACTGCCTTCTCTGCTGTAAATTTTCCCGTGGCTGGTTGAAAAAGGTTCAGTGGTACAGATTGATTTCTCACTGGTGAGGGGATGAGGGATTATCAGAGGCACCCTGGTTAACGAGATTGGGTGCAGAAACTCTCTCGAGACCAGCCCTCTCTGCCAGGGCTTTGCACCTTTCGCCAATGACATATGGGTTTTATTACAGAAAGATTTTCTAGATTATAACTTTGAGGCAATTGCCTGATAAAATTCTGCTCAGCTTTTATGTGGGGAACAATGCAAAGATTAAATAACTTTTTAATGAAATGGAAGAAACTCATAATGTTTGGTTTTCAATTCCAGTGCAAACTACTTTAAATATTTCTGTGCCTCAATATAATTAAATACACTTGTGAGTGAAGAGTTGCTTTCCACTGGTTTTCTCACATCCAGAAGAGCAACAACAGGCTGTTTTTAGGGGACTCTAACATGAGTGTCCAGGAAATAAAGGAGACAACATAACACTGTGAAAAGAATAGGACATCTAGCATTGGACACACTTGGATTTGAACCTCAGCTCCTACTCGGACCCTGGATCACCACAAGCAAGTTACCAAGTTATCTTTCGGAGCTTCTGGATCCTCATCTGTTCCAGGTGTGATTAATAAAGAGGTCACATAGGATTCAGTAAATGCAAGCTAGTGCATAACTCTTCCATTTCAAACAAAAAGTTTATTTAAGCAACAGAATGCTTAATGGGAAAACTATTTGGGATTCATTTCTTTTATAGTAATTTATCTCTACTTAAAGCATATTGCCCTATATGTAACAAGTATTACAAAAAAGTTACAAAATTGCCCTTGGTTTTAAAATGATAAATGGAAAAACATTAAAATTGACCATGGTATGCAAGGATTTTTTGTTGTTGATTTTTGGTAAGTGGTGAGAGCAAAATAACTTAATGGAATATAAAGATAAGAGCTGAATGAACACGCCATCAATGAAGAAAGGGGTTATGTTCACACAATCAGTATTTTTCCTCTATCTCATCTCCATCTGATGTTTATCAAAGCATACAATTGGCCATTAAAAAGAAAAAGGCAATATGCTTGTGTACAAATGCTACTCTGTACAATAAAGGAATGAGGATCGGGTAAATGAAGAAGAGAGAACTCTATACTGTGGCAGTCAGGATACAGTACAACCAAGCTGTAGTTCTCTAACTGAGGATGTATTCTTAGCCTGT
This sequence comes from Lepilemur ruficaudatus, assembly GCA_963574885.1. Classification (NCBI taxonomy): domain Eukaryota; kingdom Metazoa; phylum Chordata; class Mammalia; order Primates; family Lepilemuridae; genus Lepilemur; species Lepilemur ruficaudatus. The sequence continues at coordinate 73,200 of CAUYRT010103238.1, forward strand.
GGGAATGGAGTTCTGGAATGAATAGCAGGTTCCCTTTGTGGTAGACACCTCCTGTCTGCTGCTGGAACACATCAATTGTATCTTCAAACTCTACTCCCAACTGTGCAAGTATGTCTGCCTCATTAATTGGCTGCCCATCAAATTGGAATCTGAGCTACTTCACTGATAAACTCTGTTGTTCATAATAGGCTTTCATTAGTTTATTAAGCGGTATATGCCTGTTGAACTTAAACTGCACCATAGAACTATCCTGCCCCGCCACCTTCGGATTAATATAACCATTGTTCTCAGTCTTGACACATTCCTTGGCCTTTCTGTCAGCCACAGTGAGCGCTGGAGTCTCCTTAGCTGCCGCTTCAAAAAAGGTACCGGGTCTGCACCAAATAAATGCACATACAGCACCAGGAGTGGCAAAATGAGGCCTACCTATTTATTTTTAAGAAGATCTTCAAATGCAAAACAAATGGTAACAGGACTGACTTGCATCTGTGTAACACATCTACTCTGGCAGATTAAGCCTTGCTGGAGTAATATTGGGTATTATGGAGAGGCAGCTAGCTTCTTTAATTATACTAGCGGATACTTCTAACAAAGGAACACACGAAATCCTAGTTAAGTTTAAATAAATGTACTAAAAGGCTGTTTGGTTAATTAGCTTCATAGAAGATGTTTTGTAGAAATGATGCCATTTGTTATAATTATGTTTTTGATTTTTCTTTAAAAATCAACTTTTCTGGGCTGGGTGCAGTGGCTCATGCCTGTCATCCCAGCACTTTGGGAGGGTGGGGAGGGAGGATGGCTTGAGACTAGTCATGACTAGTTCATGACTAGCCTGGGCAACATAGAGAGACCCCCATCTCTTAAAAAAAAAAAAGAAAAGAAAAGAAAGAAAAATTACCTGGGCATGGCAGTGCATGCCTGTGGTCCTAGCTACTTGGGAGGCTGAGGAATGAGGATTCCTTGAGCCCAGGAATTTGAGGCTACCGTGAGCTAGGATTGCATCACTGCACTCCAGCCGGGGCAACAGAGTGAGATCCTGTCTCTAAAAATTAAAAGAATTACTTTTTTGTTGCTTGAAACTTTGAATGCATTCTAATAGCTATGACAAGAGGGATCTTCTGGTCAGTCATTGGTGTATGCTGTGCAGAAGAGAAGCATGAACGACGTGGGTGAATAGTGAAATCAGTTACATGGAACACCTACTATGTACTAGATATTACGAAGATTTAAATAAATTCAAAGGCATGCTTTCTGACAGAAAGAGATTCTTCTCGTTGCCATTTAGATGGAGGTAGCTGTTAACAGGTATTGTGGTGAATCAGAAGAGAACAAAAAGAAACCATGCCGATTTCAGTCTCACAGGAGTGTGCAAAGTTTCCCTGTCACTATGGCACAGAGCTGGCATACAGCGGAGCAGCTCCAGGGCAGTCTGCCCAACTCAGAGTCTTCACCAGGCTCCAGTTCAGTGTCAGATCTCTGCATGAAAAGTATCACCAAGCAATCAATAATTCAAGCCAAGGACTAAGTACTTTTTAATGCCTCTAATATGAGAGCATCTGGTGCTGGTACCACTGTCAAGAGCAGAAATGGCTGTAAAGTGAGCATTGTGTCACTGGGTGAAGCCTCATTCCATTAGGACCAGCAGGTGGTATAACTGTAATAAGGTCTGCTGACGATTCTCAATCAGCTCTTGTGGGAAAGTACACACAAGTGAGAGCTGGTGTAAATCTTACTCTTTTCTAAAATATATAAAAGTAGCATTTGAAGGTCAGTAGAACAGCCTTAAGGCTTTTGCCTAAGGTTTTTTAGGCTTAATAAGCATTTCAAAAGGGAGACTGAAATACTATGCATCTGAGAAAAGAACAGTCTGGATGCTACATCTATGACCAAACTGTCACAGACTACCAAAATTCTCCTCAGAATTCTCAAAAAAGTATTTTTGGGAGCACATTTTCCAGATTCTCTTTCTATTGGGGGTTTTGGTGTTCTAATAGGAACTTTTTCTTCCAAAAGGGTGGGATGGCTAATAACAATGTTTCCTCCAGTAACTTCAACAAAAGACAATTTTATATTTAATTTTTTTCTTCAATTCACAGTAAGGGTCATTTGCAGAGAATGTTTTATCCAAGAAGTAATGGGAAAAAGAAAATCCAGGACTCAATGTGCAGGTAAACAAATCTGGACAGTTCCAATATGGAGAATAATTTTAATGGCTTTTCATAACAGAAAAAAAAAGGACAGAAATATCCAGCCAACAGATTTATTTTCAGAATATAAAACATCAAGCAGGAACATAAAATATGGGAGGTGTCAGCCATGATGCCTGAAGATTGAAGGCAGAAGTAGGAGAATCTTAATTGTCAGGCATTTGAAAAATGTTGTATTCAGGTGAAAGACTGTTTCTCCATCAACTCTTTGCCCTGCCTTCTTTTAAGAGCAAAACAAGACTAGATTTCAAAAATGCTATTTTTCTTATCATCGTCTTCCTACCAAAAATGAACCAAAACAGCAACAAAACCCCCCAGATTAGTGTTCAAGAAATGAGAGTTAACAACTTCCTATTTGTATTTTGTTTACTTTTCCAGGGGCCTCACAGGCCTCTTTCATAGTTTCACTTGGCTCCCTTTTGAAGGGTGAAACTCAGTTGAGTGAAAGGCAATGAAGTCAAAGCAATGGAATAATACTCTGGGGACTAGAACTTTTATTAAATACTCATAAATTTGGGCAGAACATTCGTGCTTCAGGGCCCTTACATAAGTAATAATAGATCCTGGTCAAACAATTTTTATAACCAAAGGCCAGTAGCTTCACACAGTCTTAATATCCTCATCCATAAAGTGAGAACCGTAATAATAATCTATCATGTAAGGTTAAGGTAGAACACCAACTAGTCAAAGTGACTTGATCAGCACACAAAATATTTAGCTCCAAGTTAGCCAGAGTGACTTAATTCATAGGCTAGATTCTGCTCTCAGGAAAATCAGCCCAAATTCACTGTATAGATAATTTCAAATGACTTGAATATTAAAACAATGTTCTCGCTTCAAGGTGCTGGCAGTAGCTAAAATCTAGGGAGGATGAAGGTCCAGCCTTCTTGATCCCCAGGGCAGGGAAAGAGTTACATCTTTACACTGAGAAGCCAATAAAAACCTCTCTTGATTATAATTTAGATAAGAACCACTGGATTGAATAATAATGTCTGAAACTCCCCTGGCTGTTTCACCTTGAGACGTCCATCACTGGGTTAAACATGATGCTAATTGCATTTGGATTGATTAATTTCTCTCACTCCTGTCTATTCGAATAATGCTTAACAAAATAATCATAGCACCCAGAGCCAAATCTTTTCCGTCAAAGGAATGAAGCCATCAGAACAGGCAGAGATGAAAGAAATGAAGATGACCCGTAATTACTGCTACGGTGATATCATTACCATATTATATAAAATGAGTATGGGGGGAAAGGAGGGTGGAAGGAGGAGGGACTGAAATTATTTATTTATTTTTTAATGGAACTCCACAACCTAAGAATACAGATTTGACATTAAGTGGAACACACAGAAATATAGAACTTCTTAAAAAATACAAATCTTGCTCATGAAATTGTAAAATCCAGCAAACACTGAGGCCTGAGATACATCAAGTGTCTTGGGTTGTGAGCAGGTATTATTCACGCCACTATTTTTTCATCGCAATAACGCTTTGTGTATGACTTGCATAGAGATTTAAGATGCTGTCTTCATACCACAAACATTCCCATGGTTATTGGAGAATTTTTCTTTAAGCCAGGAAATAATATCATTTCATTTTAATATTGTTAGAGGTAGCCTTGTTTGTAAAATTAGAATCTGGGTTTTAACTGCAGCTAGTTTTAGTTTAAGACACAAAAGAAAATGTCTATGAATCTTCATGTATGTTTCATTGGATGATATCATGGATTTAATTCAAAATGAGTGAGGAAGAATATAATAATAGTTCCCTATAAACTAATTTTTTTGTTGTTTGTTATGAACTTTTTCATACTTATGATAGAAAACCTATGATTTCACAGAATTTACACCTTAGGTCTAAATCTACCATTTATTAGATAATGGTCTCAGATAAATTATGTAGGCTCTCTGTGCCTCAGTTCCTTTCTCTGTAAAACGGGGACCAGTTTCTACCTTTTAAAGAATATATTTCACCTGTAATCCTAGCACTCTGGGAGGCTGAGGCAGGAGGATCGCTCAAGGTCAGGAGTTCGAAACCAGCCTGAGCAACAGCGAGACCCCGTCTCTACTATAAATAGAAAGAAATTAATTGGCCAACTAAAAATATATGTAAAAAATTAGCCGGGCATGGTGGTGCATGCCTGTAGTCCCAGCTACTTGGGAGGCTGAGGCAGAAGGACTGCTTGAGCCCAG
>CAUYRT010103239.1:0-67489 GCA_963574885.1 Lepilemur ruficaudatus
ATTTCATTTCCAATGATTGATTCAGATATCCTATCTGGAACAAGTATTAATTAGATGAACTATAGTTTCTTACCCATTATATTTCTTACAAATAGACCATCCAAATGTTTTGTAGTTTTCCCCCAATAAAATTTTCGGAAGGAAAAAAAAATAGACCATCTACTGTCTTGCCTACTAATATGGTAAATGATAATACTGCAAAATTTGATCTTTACAGTATTTAGTGTCTATACACAGACTTCGGCACTTCATTATACTGTTTTATATTATTCTCTTATGGATTTATATGTGTCTTATTTTCCCAGTTATGATTACAAATCTGTCTTTTATTTCTTTTTCTTTTCTTATCATCCACAGAAACTCAACATAGTGCTGACAGTAGAAATAAACCCTAGACAAATAATTGTTTGGTGTCATTGAATGGCTCCTTCCTTTTGTACGTGAAACTGCTCCCTGTGAAGATTTCACTATAGGATGTGATGTCTTTGTTGTCATTTCAAAATGTTGGTCCTGCTACTTATGCATCCTACTCATCAGCTGATGTGTCACCTCCTTTGGAAGCTTTCTCTGGCCGTCCTCCCGACAGGTAACCATGCCCTCCTCTGTGCCCCACTGTGTTCTGTATGTGCTTTTCTTATTGCTGTGTATCCCGCCTCTGTCACTCCCTGTGTTGTGGAAATGTTTGCTTTGCCTATTGGAATGTGAATCTTTGGGAAGAGGGTCTCTATCATTAGCCTTTCATTTCTCTTGGCGTATTTCAAGCTGCATTTGTTGAGTTGATGGATAAATGTGAATCACTAGGCCTGTGCCATCTCTGATAATAAATAAGCTGTTTATGCCTATTTATCGCTTTTGTGAAAATTCCAGTAAACTTTAAAGGAAATTCTATATGTTGTTTGACAGTAGTTGAAGGTCTGGGTTGAACTTCTTAACATTATTTTATGTCATGCTGTGGCACTAGTATCTGGTATGTATATATACACTATTTTTTTCCTCTAATATCCCCAGGAAACTTGAGTTCCTCAAATTTCCCCTGCCTTTGCCTTCACTTGCCCTTTGGGTTTAAACATTTGCTTTGTACGTTTTTATACTTGATACATTTGAGAAAACATTTATTTCAGTATTCCACTTTACTTTCTGTGCCATTTGGAAGAAACAGGAGGGACCTCTCAAAAGAAGACAATGTGGAACTCTGGACAGAGTTCATCTTAGCTCTTCAGTCTATTTGGAACAGAAAGTCTCTGCTGTGAATAAAGAGAAGTATGAGCAAAAACAGGACTTATAAAATAAATAAAGTCGGGGTCATAGTCCATATATCAAAAAAGTACCTCCTCCTACAAAGTTATTCTCAGCAGAGCTCTTTTTATAGCTAGTTCATGGAGGTCAATTGATATGTAATTGAATTTTCCAAAAATACCTTCACAGGAGACTTTTCAGTAATGCGATATAACCAGATTTAGTCCCATAGTGGTATCTGCAATCCTGAAAAGCTTTGCAGTGCTGTGGATTTCTCACAGGTTGTCTTTCTTAAAGCAGGTGAATACCTGCGAGCAGCAGCTAAAGTCGTGCTGTGAGAAGGAGCTTGTTCATATCTCCACCTGCTATGAGCTGCTGTGTCTTCTTGAGGATGTAAGGAAAAAGCCTGTGTTGTTCTGCAAGGGGCTAAAATGAGGATGGAGGGAAGGACTGAAAGTCTCTCCAGGGCAGAGAGAAGGGGGAGATGGTAAAGCATGATGTCTGGCTGCAGGCACGAGACTCCCTGGATATAGTTTCATTGTTGGGTTTGAAGTTTAATGTTACTCACTTTCATTATTTTTTTTTTTTACAAGTTTCTAGCATCATTATCTCTTGAGCTCTCAGTTTGGGGATATTTCTTTTTTATTTCCTCACATATGTGCTACTTCTTGGGACAAGATGAATACTTCTTCAGCCTGAAAAGCCTTCTTGCACTTTCCTGGGGACACTAAGATATTGCAGATGACGTGTATTTTTGCTCTGCCAACAGCAGATGTAAACTTCCCAGGCCAGGTACATGTGCCTTGGGCCACTTCTTTTGGCTTTGGTGAGACCAGACACAGTGCAGAACCAGCTCCTGCTACTCTTGTGGGTGGAGATTGCCAACCAGGGATGATTTTCCCTGTGTGCTGTGCTGGGCAGAATGGCTGGGTTGCAGTCACAGAGGTTGTGCACGGAAAAAGCAGTGAGGCAGCATCAGACACAAGTGCTCATTCTGTTCCCAATGAGGCTGTCATTTTGTGCATGTGCACTGAAAAATTCTTCCACTCACAGTCACCTAGTTTTCCAGTGACTCGAAAACAAAGAAAACAAGATAGGGGAGGAAAAACAGCGTCTTCCAGAAGCAAAAGAACCTATGTCTATAATATAGCTGTCAGTTTGGGGAGGGGAGAGCTCTCCAAAATGAGGGAAAATGGGATCAGTGGCTAAGTGGCCTGAAACTGCTTGGAAGTTGAGAGAAATTGCGAGGAGCCTCTGTGGTTGCATGTAGAATGTTTCTAGACTGCAGCGTGAGAGAGAGAGGAAGAGAGAGAGAGAGAGAGAGAGGAGGCAGAGTCATGTGTCTCCCTAAGTAGTTTGCACTTTGCACCATAGGCTGCAAAGACCTTTGAACAATTGCAAATGGAAGGTGTGTTGTCCTGGAAAGATCAGGAGCATTGGAGGGAACTTCGTGAATTGACATCCAGATGTTCTATTTATTAGCTGTGTGACCTTGAGCAAAAAGTTTTCTCATCTTCAGTTTCCTTATTTGAAAGATAGATATAATAGCAGTGGTGAGAATTAAATAAACTTACACATGTAAAGCACCTCACCCAGAACACAGCACCCAAACACAGGCTAGGTAAATTAATGTTTGTCCAAAGCAAATGCACACAAACGTTGCTCATACCCCTTCAATCAGAAAGTCAGCTGGGTTAGTCAGGGGAAGGCAATGGTTGGCTCATTTGTCCCACATGAGTCAGGAAAATGCAGGCCAAGAGATAATACACTGAGCCCCCAACAAATTTGAAAGGCACAGAGAATGTTAAAATGTACATAAAGGAAAATACCCTGAACTTACACTGGAAAAGAGAATAACAGATTTTTCAACTTTCTTTCGTTTTGCTGAATTTTTTTGAGATTCCGAACAAAATGTTCTCAGCAGGGCTGCCAGCTGGATCATTTGGTTCAGGGAACTCAGCGCCTGATATGTTAATGGTCCCCTCCTTTGGCCCTATAGCTGGCACTTGAAAATGACATGGAAGAAGAGATGTGATCAGTAGTACCTACTCACAGCAGGTATAAATTCCTGTGCTGTAACAGACTAGTTTGTGAATAAAATGTTCTGGTTTTAGTCAAAACTTTTCAAATTAACAGACCATGCACTGAAAAGAGAGATGCTCAAACGTACTAGCCCAATAAATTGATAAAGTGAAAAAACACAGCCTGGGACTTGGAGGGGCTGCCTTCCAGCTTGAGCTCTGCCAGTGTTACTCTATATGAACCTGCATAGATTAGATCACCTCTGACCCTCAGGTTCCTCATCTATAAAATGGTGAAATTGGCCGAGATTGCTGAAGTTCCTTTCAGGTCAAACTGTGTATTATTATAAATCTTGATTTGCATTTCTGGGCTGAATGTCACATCATCACTCTGAACCCCAGGCCTGTTTCTCTTCCAGCTTCTAATCAATCACCAAACCCTGTTTACTATTTCCGGTAAGAATCTGAGCTTTGGAATGAAATGGACTTTGATGCAAATCCCAGCTCAATCATGCAATAGCATAAGTTACTTCCCTGCACTCCAATTTCCTCATCTACACAACAGGTCGACAATGGTGTTTACATCATAGGATCACGACGGGGATTGGAGTAGATAGTGCATGTGAAGTGCTTAGCACCATGCCTACCGTTTAAATACATACTAAAAATCTCCCTTCCAAATAGCTCTGGAATTTGACGCTTCCTTTTTATCATCATGCCTTAACACTTCTTCCTTGGAGCACTGAAACCAAATTGGTTTCTTTAACCCAGTCTAACTCTTTGCCCCAGCAGACAGGTAATCTTTCAAAACATGTGACATTACAACAACAATAATACAATTTATCTGTGGGCCCACAAAAATGGAAGATGGAGAGGCGTAGAAAACCAGGGCCTGATTTAACAAATTTGAGTATGTATTTCCAGGGGTCTTGTTTGAAAGTGACAAAAAGGAAAGGTCTTCTTTAACTTTCCAGGCCGATTTTCCTCAGTCAGACGGAGGTGCGCTGGGGTTGGGGACAGTGTCAGGAATCCTTAACAAAGGTCCTCTGTACACGGCATTTAGGGCTCCCGCACTCTCTTCTGAAACCTCCCCAAGACTTGCTTTGATTTCGGGGCAGATTCCTGTTCGTCCGCTGAGCAGAAGTGCAGTTGATTGATCTCTGTGTGGGCACCGGCTTTTGGTCAGACTGGCTTAAGTAAAGGATGAACTTTCTAAATCAAACCAGGCCCCGTACTGACATTTTCAGAGGCAATCTGGAGCACAACGCAGCCGCTGTGGCGCAAGGCTGGGGCTTCGCTTCCTTCCCCATGTCTTTCCTGAGACGGTGAGCGGGGGACAGGCAGAAAAACACGGATTTAAACTGCAGCCGCCGTGATTTAGGTTAGGCATAGGCATTTCCTGCTCTGAGTCCTATGCAGTATAATAAAATTCACTGGCCTTTGCATTGGGGAAAGAGAGCAGTCTCTCCTGCTGAAAAATCCACTCTCCCGCCAAAACAAAACAAAAGTTTGGCTTCCATAACCGACCTGCTAACCCTCTGGTTCACTGTGAAAAAAGAAAAAACGCCAGGAGGGCAGAGCCGTATCAGTGCGCAGGGTGTAAAGAGGGTTAGCGCGGCACCCGGGAGGGGGGGCGGCTGGCTTTCAAACCCCTTTTCAATTTCAGGGCGATGGTGGCAACAGGGCCCCGGGACTGGGAAGGCTGGCCGACTCCGGCGTCACATTACAGGGCCAGAGGGACTAGAGAAAGGGAACATTTGGCTCTCATTACAGAACAAAGGGACAGGGTGCTAGAAAACAGAGCGAATCTGGGTCAGGGGTACCTGACTCTCCCACAGGTGCCGTAGTCAATTTGCACATCTCCACTCCGGAGGGATCCTCCCCGAACTGTCTCCCCGCGTCCTGCATTTGCCAACAATAACATTTTACCAGGGACGCAGCTTGTCAAAACCAGCAGTATAGCTAGAGCAGTGGCGTGATGAAAACAATGTTTTCTCAGGGGCAAAGCTCATTGCTATTGAGAAGTTAGAGCTGTTAGCACATGATTTTCACTAACTCTCCTCCAAATAGCCAGAATCTTTCTATAATCTTTTTCAAAAAAAAAAAAAAACACAAAACTCCTTCTCTAGTAAATTGTTTACTTTCTCTTGGAGGGGGTTGGCGGGGAGGAGGGAAGGCAGAAAATCTGTGATTTTTATGAAAGATAAATATTGATCATAATTCAAAATCTAACCCTTACATTCTTCCTTAATTTCGACAGGGTTGTGCATAATTTGATTGAGAGAGCGCTGCTTTTTCCCCTCCTCAGTTTTTTGTTTCTAATCAATTACTTCTTGCTTTCTTCTTTTCCAACCTGCCTTTTCAAGTTTTATTTTGAAAATCTGTATTTTATTTATTTATTTATTTATTTTTTTTTGGCGAGGCAATAACTGGTCAAGGTCTTTGGTGACTCCTCGGACTTCTGATTATTCCTGTTTTTCTCTTGTGAAATCATCTCCAGGCCTTTCAGAAGGGAGAGAGGTCGGCTCAGATGCCACGTTGCCTGCAGGTCTGCCAACCTACCCCCCGAACCTTGTATTTTAAGTCATTAACGACGAAGCGCCGGCAACGCTGGCGGAGGGTGCGTTTCATCTGAAACAATATAAAAGTGTACAAGGAGAGAAAAGCAGGCCTCGGGTATTTGCAGGGGTCCTGTTATGTGGTGGTTGCGATGAAAATAGGCTTAGTGACTTTAACAGCTGGCAATTTATTAGCAAACCTGGTCCTACTAAAAAAATATGGAAAATCAGAATTGATGTAGAGTGTTAATCGCAAATCCTTTATATTAGCAAGACTTCTGTACTGTGTTAACTTTTACTATCACGGGGAGCAGACATCCTTTTGGAGCAAAGGCTGGGCAAATGCACTTCCTTTGTCCAACACCGCTCCAGAGGGATACAAGCTGTGTCTGCCTGTGTCACTCAGCCTAGAGGGCAAATAGTTTTCCTTCATGTGTGACTGGGCAAAGCCAAGTGAAGAGTCTGCAGACCTAACTAGTGCCGCTTTTGAGAATCCTTTATTAAGGCTTAATTCGGAGTTGTCATTTTCAGTCTACATTTGTGGTAGTTCTTTCTCTAAGTGCATCATCCTAAAAAGTTGCCTTCCCTCCGGCTGAGCTTTTATTCACGGTAATTGAAAACAACACGTTTTCTGCTGCCAACTGGAGTCACCGGAGTGATCACTCTCTCTTTCTACTTTAGATTTAACAATGTGGTGGTGGATGAGATGGGAGACATGCTTTAAGTATTCAAAATGAAAAACACCAGAACACAACCGTTATTTTATGAAAGAGGCTGGAAAATGGTTAGTAAAGAAATCACAGATGTGTTTCCCAGAAGAGGGGGAGGTGAGAGGAGTACTGCATTCTGAAAATAGCATGACAGGCACAATATATTCCTAATTTTGCTCAACGCATTACTTTTGGGGTTTCCTAAGCTTTATTTTGGGGGTTTGTTTTCACTTTCCAGAGTATCAGTGTGTTTGCACACGTGCATGTGTGTGTGCATATGTGTGTATTTTTACCCTCTCGGGAAACGTAACAGTATTTTGTAGAATATTGACTACAGTCATTTACCTATAGCAACACTAAATAAAGACCGTTAGATGAAACATGGAGATAACCACCCTCTCAAATTAGAAATTACGTTTTTGAACTATTGCCCAAGAAAAGAAACACAAAAATGTGATCATACTTTAAATGGTAGACCACTCAAAATGGATCTTATGTTTGGTTAAAAAAATCTACTATCCCAATTGATCACTTTTGGCCTTAATTTCACTCTACAAAACATGTAAGTTTTTGAGCACAGAGATTGTGTCTTGTTTTGCAGGGCCATGTAGCAGATATTCAGTGTGTCTGACTAAGGAATTAAGGATATTAAAGGAGTATGTGTTTTTAAAGATGAGATTTGTCTATTCTTCCTTCTGTCTACAAAAAATTGTAAAATAATATCTTATACTTTTTTTGGCTAAGCTTTAACGTGTATTTTAATATATATATATAGAAAGAAGAATCACGATTTCATCTGTGACTGTTTTTTAAGTAGTGTAATTACGTATCTAAGTGACATAGCTGCATAAAATACTAAAACAGACACATGCCAATATTTATATCTAGTAAGAGTTTGTGGCTGATTGTCATGTACAGCAAGCAACACTTAAGGAGAATTCTGCACTCTGACAATTCCAACAGTCCTCAAAGAGAAAAGAGAACACCGCAAGAACAAGTATCCTTGGGTCTATACTTGCCTTTAATAAAGAGTTTTAAAATATATTTCAAAATAGTACTAGGTTTTTGTAAGAATGTCTGTTTTGGTACATCTGTAGGATGAGCATCTTTTTTGTGAGACAACAAAAAAGTTGAGCTATTCTAATTCTTCATCTATTACAGATATTTAGCAGAGCATTAGATTAACTGTAGTAAGTCTGCTCTCATTGAGTATCCATGAGGATTTTGATCCACCTCTTCTACAGAGGAATAATTTGCTTTCATTTTAATTTACAAATGCATATATGATGCTTACTATATGCCGGGCACTATTTTAAGCAGTTTACACATTTGAATGCATTTAATGCCATAACCCTATTAAGTAGGTACGTGTATTATTATACCCATTTATGGATAAGAAAGGCACAGAGAAGCTGAGTAAATTTCCCATAGCCAAACAGGTAGGCGGAGGGCATTGATCCCATGCAATCTGGCACCAGGATCTTTGTCCTACTTTCTCTAGAACAGTGTTGTGCAATAGAGATATAAGGTGGACCATGTATGTAATTTTAAATTTAATTTAAATAATATTTTACATTTGATGTTAACAGTTAAAGTGAAATGTAGTACAAAGTTGACCGTTGAACAACAGGGGTTTGAACTGTGTCGGTCCACTTATACTCAAATTTTCTTCTGCCTCTGCCATCCCTGAGACAGCGAGACCAATGCCTCCTCTTCCTCCTCCTCCTCAGACTACTCAACATGAAGATGATAAGGATGAAGATCTTTATGATGATCCACTTCCACTTAATGAACAGTAAGCACATTTTCTCTTTCTTATGATTTTCTTGATAACATTTACTATTCTCTAGCTTACTTCATTGTAAGAATACAGTATGTAACGTATACAACATGCAAAATATGTGTTAATCAACTGTTTATGTTATTGGTAAGACTTCCAGTCAACAATAGGTTATTATTAGTTAAGTTTTGAGGACATCAAAAGTTAACACATGGCGTTTCAACTACTTGGGGTGGCAGTGCCTTTAACCCCCTCATTGTTCAAGGGTCAACTATACTGGCCAAATTAATATGGTTATGTCCAAGAGAAATATATTTTATACTGGTTCAGTTTTAAATTTAAATTATTAAAATGAAGTAAAATTAAAAATTTAGTTCCACGGTTGCACCAGCCATATTTGAAGCAGTCAATAGCCTCCTATATCTAATGGCTACCATATCGAACAGCAAAGCTATGGAGAGTAAACTCTCCATAGATGTGTATTCCTGGGAAATAAACCCAGGGAATAAAATTAAGGTGAATTTAACATATGAAATTCTTCCTGTTACTCCAGGCACATTGCGAAGGCAGAAGCAAAAAATAAACATTGGCTCTCCATTTCTAACTTACCAGAGGGCTAAACACCACTGGGTCAGCAAGAGAATATCCTCTGATGGGTTTATGTTCTTAAAGTGGCCATTTCCAACAGTGCACAGACTATGCCTGTCCCAGGGAACCCAGGTGCCTGTCCAGGCCCTTTCCTCCTTGAGAAGGAACATCAACACCACCAGCTACAGGTGGAGAGAGGGAGGAGAGACTGAGATACCTGTGCGCCCCACCCACACCAGCTGTGTATAGACATTTCCACCACTCACATGGTAACAAGTTCTTTTTTAAAAAAAATTTTACTAAAAAATTATACCATAAACCATATCTTTCTATGGTTTTATATTTCCTTTTTAAATATAAACATAACCAATAGCACAAAATGTATTTGGAAGTTGGGAATGTTAAATGAAAATGAGTGACTAGGTTGAGAGAGGACAGAGCAAAGACCTTTTTGTGTACTTTTCTTTTGATCACTAAGAATCCAAACATAAATCAAGAGAAAGTATGATGCATGGATAAATAAAATGTGGTCTCTCTCTATATAGTTGTGCACTGCATAATGATATTTTGGACAAAGAAGGTCCACATATATGACTGTGGTCCCGTAAGCTTAGACGGGAGTTTACATCGTCCGATCTCCGCGTGACGGTGTACCCATGGTACTATCTTAAGGTTGTAGTGCAATGCATGACTCATGTGTTTGTGGTGATGCTGGTGTAAACAGTAACATGCTATAGAGATTTGTAGCCTAGGAGCAATAGGCTATACCATGTAGCCTAGGTATGTAGGGGGCTATACCCTCTATGTCTGTGTAAATACACTCTGATGTTCATATAGCAACAAAATCACCTAATAACACATTTCTCAGAATGTATACTTGTTGTTAAGTGATCTATGACTGTACATAGGTATATATAACAGAATATTATTCCAACTTAAAGAAAGGAAATCCTGCCATTTGCAACAACATGGATGAATGTGAAGGACATTACACTAAGTGAAATAAGCCAGCACAGAAAGACACTTGAATGATATTACTTATGGGTAGAAGCAGAGAGTAGAATGGTGGCTGCCAGGGGCTGCGGGGTGAGGGAAATGAGGACATATTGGTCAAAGGGATGAAGTTTTAGTTACGCAGGATGAGTAAGTTCTGGAGATTGTGATTGTGATTTTTTTACCTTTTCAATTTTGGTTGAATGGATGATCCTGTGGGAGATAATGCAGAGAGAGAGAGAGAGGGGGTGGGGAGAGGGAGGAAGCGCCCTGGGGTCAGCTGACCTGGGTTTTAATTCAGGAGACCTGGATTTTAACTCAGGTTCTGCCACTTAAAAGCAGTTTCTCTCAAAGATTGAATACTTTATTTAATCACTGTGAGTTTCCAGTTCTTTGCCCTATAGATTGGGGACAATAATGTACATATTGTCAGCTGTTAAAAAGTACAAATGGGAAAATATATGTAAAATGCTTAGTATAATGCTTCACACATATTAGGAAGCTAATAAATGTTCCTTTCTTTTCAATAGTTACATCTACATTCCTTCATATAAATGGATCTTAATTCATCCAATGTCTCAAAACTTTTATTAGCAAAAATATGATATTTTTAATCATTAACACTAATAATATTTAATTATGTCCTTTTTTCACTAGAAGTTTCTAAATGATACATAAATTAATTACTGCCATGATCAAACTGACTCAAATGACAAATCATTCAGGGCCTGAATTTTTGTCAATTTTCTAGAGGAGGGAAAAACAGAAAGTGGACAAAGGAAAGGAAGAGAGAATAAAATCTTGAATAATAGCAAAGTAAACATACCAGTGGTAATTGAATAAAAAGTTACTCTCTTTTGGATTAAACCCTTCAGAGGGATTTTCCTTTATACGTTATCATTAATGACAGGAGGCCCCCTGAAGTCATGTCACGGTGCCTGCAGCTGGGCTATTTAAAGGGTGCTGTTTCATTTCCAAACCTCACTGCCTTCTGACGTCTCCAGCACTGTTCACTTGGCACCGTTGGCTACACTTCAGCAGATAATTTGTACGCTACATAAGCATTTAGAAAAACCCAGAGCTAAACCAGGGATAAGAGTCATCAGTAACATTTATAGTCACTGAACTCCTCATGATGCGTCACAAGTGGGTCAGAGGGTGCATCTTTCAAGAGAAAAAAACATTCTTTCAGTGCTATTTCTATTTCCACATTGATATGACAATGATTCCTACAGCTAAATTCAGGCTTGACCTCATCTGTCAAATGATTTTATTTAGCCAATAGATTTTTTTCCCCTAAATATCAACCTCTCCTTTAAAAAAATCAGAAATTTGCATTTAAGTTATGCTTATTATCACAAGTAAATTTTTTAAAATGCAAGAGCAGCCTTTTGTTGGCAAGAATTCAGCATGAGGAAAACTTTAGATAAATGTATTGAATGCACCAAGAATTTAATAAAACCTTCTTTAGATTAATAGATAAAAGAGCATTGTGGGGAGATTTTTTTTCTTTGCAGGGTTGGAATATGTGCTCTGTTCATGGAAACCAGCTGTCTCGCCGCTTCCCAGCACTCGGAGGAAACAGAAACTTGCTTCTTCTCTACTGTTAATGCACAAGGGTGTGCCCAAGGCAAAGATTAGCGCGGCCAGGGATCTGCAGGTGGTTTTATGGATTTATGGAGGGCAGGTCAAGGAAACGTCTTTCTTTGCACTCCTTCTTTTCTCCAAATTGGGCATTGCCTGAAATTGGCGCATTCAGCAGCACTGTGGGGTGAGGTATGTCTGGGGCACCATTTCCCTCTAAGGCAAATACCTTCGCCGCTGGCACACCGTCAGAATTTGCAAGCTCAGCTAGCACCTTTCACATGGCCACGCAGCTGACAGCACAGTTGGCATTTGGTAGCTTCCACTTATCCTAGGTCAGCTCCTGATGCATCGACATAAAATGAAATAAAGATTTGGGTAGTAACTTCAGAAATAAAAATGGGCATGTCCAATAGTCAACTTTAGTCTGCCCAGGCTGAAAAGCATTTATTAAGTTGGTAAGATGGGAAACGTCAGACACGTGAGAGCAGCTGCTCTGGATAAAGAAACAGATTGATCAGACACATTATCTGAAGGTCCAGAAGAGGAAACCACTGCCTTATGACAGTCAGCCTGCTGATTGCTTAAGATGTAGTTGAGAATACCACACATTTCAGTAGGCAGATATTGTCACCGTCACATCCTCAGTGCCTAGCACTGTGCCTGGCAGTGGTGCTCACTCAGTGAATGTTTGAGCAATTAATGAATAAAGCCCCTGACTGCATTTAAGAACGATATGTGTATGTGTTTATACATAATTACTTTTCTAGTTCATATAGCTAATGGATGACACTCCCAAGTCATTTTTCTATAAGAAACAGGATGAGAAATAAGGAACTAATATTTTTCTTTGCTTCCTACTCTATGCTAGTGACATCTGAGCTCTGTGCTTTGTGAATATTCTTTTATTTCGTCTCACAGTGACCATGTCAAGGGAAAAATTAATCCCATTTTGTAGGTGGGAATACTGAGGTTCCGAGTCTATATAACATGTCCAGATTTACATAGTGAGGAAGTAGTCAAGCCAAGATTCAAAGGTAGGTAGCTTTGATGCCAGAGTCCATGGCTTTTTCTCCTTACCTAAAACTTAAAATGTCATCAATTGTAAAGCATTTTAAGTAGAGACTGTGTGTAAGGAGATATTCTTCAAGAATTCTATATTAAATAAATATAGAGAGATTGTTTTTCTATATGACAGAGAAGATTAGTTAGCAAAATATAATGGATTGAAAAGATCCTTTTCAAGAGATACAAAATATACAAAAATGTATACTAATTTGGAATAAACTTAATAGCAATATGCAGAAATGAATGCAAACAAAGCTGTAAAGCTTTACTGAAAAGGAAAATATATAACAATAAATGGAGATATATATTTTTTCTAGGAGAGGAATTTCCAAGATTGTGAAGCTATCACTTCTCTCCCATGTTAATGTATACATTTAATGAAATTTTAATCCAATGTCTACAAGATCTTACTTTGAAATTTGACCATTAATTCTAGAGTTTGGAAAAATAAATGAAGGAAAGTAGGCAAGGTTTTTTTAAAAGAAAAATAATGAGGCCCACTTGCATTATCAAATATTAAAACAAGTTATAAATCACATTACTTAGAACGGGCATTAGAATTTACAGCACATCATTGGAAATATAAAGAGATTAACTAGATGAACACACAGATAGATACGTATAAAATGAATATGATAGATGAAATTCCGAATTGATGAGGAAGTAATGGATTATCCAAGTAATGATAATAAGGTCATTGGTTTAAAAATGCAAAAATAAGTTAGATAGCTGTTGTATAAAAGTTTATTAATGTGATTTAGAGCACAGGACCCCAACCTATGGTGTGTTCTATAATTATTTCATTATATATTACAATTTAATAATAGAAATAAAGTGCACAATAAATGTAATGCCCTTGAATCATCCCCAAACCGTCTCCCCATCCCTAGTCCGTGGAAAAATTGCTTTCCATGAAAACAGTCCCTGGTGCCAAAAAGGTTGGGGACCCTTGGCATAAGAGCATAAAAAGGGACATGAACAGGCAAGCCACAAGATCCATATGATGGATAAATTTATACATCACTTAAAAAGTTCCCTAGTAATCGAAAATATGCTAATGGAAATAAGACATCGTTTGTTGCCAAATTCATATGCCGTGGATGTCTTTCTTGCCTTTGCAGGTCTGTTCTAGGACTTGTCTCACCTTCTGCTGCTACCCTAGGTTGGGCTGGACAGAGCCGTCTCTCACCAGCATTTGCTGGACATTTTCTTGCATGCCAACTGAAACACTCAGACCCTCCAGCTATCAGATACCTCTTCATAGCTCCTTCCATAAAAGGAGAATATGATTTGTTTCCCTTTTGTGATACCTCCTCTTAAGGGAATACCTACACCATCTTCTTTATTCTCCAGGGACTTACTAAGTTTTATTGGAACAGCTTTTCATGGATTCCCCGCTCTCCAGTGGACTAGATTTTAATAAGAACTGGCCTGAGAGCCAATTTCTGGCATCAGACTCCATGTGGCACCCGGAATCTGGAATGGCAACTTGCACCCAGGGATTGACTCTTCTTTTGGGGTCAGGCTAAGTTTCTCTCAGGCTTCTTGCAGATGAACTGAATCTCACTCTAAGCACATCCACTCCTTTCTCAATTGCCCTTAGAGTCGAGTTCAGAAAACCTTTTTTTTTTTTAAAATCATATACCTGTAAAATGGATTTGATTTTTTTCTTCCTTATGTTTAAAATTGTCTCCCAATCTCTCGCCTGAACTAGCATTATTTCTGTAACTTTAAAATGCCATTTTTAAGAGTAAATATTATGTAGATGGAAAAATACACATTTTATTTTATGAGTTCATAGCTCAGGGATGCTAAATAATTAGCATGAGCTTTTCCCTGAGCTAAAGATCAAGGTCTACATTTTACCTCATTCCAGGAAGGATAAGCAACATTTATGGATATTTTAAATTGAATAAATAAAAGTTGAAATTAAGCCCTTAGTTCATTTTTAAATGCCTCTAGTTTTGTTAAGTCATCTTAATTTTTTTGCCTTTAAATTATTGCTAAGGCTTTAACAAACTCACAGCTTGACCCTGACATTTAATATATTCCTTTGAGGGTTTCTTTCAAAATAAAATTGAATATTTTCCATATTTGCCACCATTCTGCCTCCCACAGAATATGTAAAGGATATTTGAGGAAATGTTTCTAATTTTCAGACTGTCTCCTAAAAGTTAGTTTGAACAGGGAAAAGAGCTAGAGCTATAAATATTTTAAAGGTGTTTATGGGCAAACCTAATTTGTTCTAGGTTTACATTTCATATATTTAAACCCTATTATGATGACAAAGTTCTTGACGTACACTGTAATACTAATGCTTTTAGATATTTTTCATACTTTTTAAAAATAATTCTTATTTATTTACTCCATATAATTTGATTTTAAATTCTCTAGGAACAGAAATTATGGATGTTATTGTTATTTAAAAACATTTCTTTCTGGTGATTAGCTGTGTATTTGCTATATACAAGTTGTTAAATAAATCGACCAACATATATTTATTGTCCATTTATTATGTGAAATATTCAATAGTAAGAATTGAAGGTCATTTAAGAGAAAAACAAGTTTAGTACATTATACCTGCCCTCTAATCTTGGGGAAGCAAGACATGCACACATAGAAAAGATAAACTATAATATAAGGCAGAACTTAGTGTCAAACCAGTGACAAAGTTGACACTGATATACACGAATAAATAGCAATAGAGAGGAACAAAGTTGATGGTAATGAACCTGCCATATATTAATTAAGTGCTCAATAATTGTTGTTTGAATGAATATATTTGTTAAATTAATTATCCAAGAAGTACTTACTCCATGTCCCTTATCCTCATAACAGCCCTAAAAGAAGGCATCATTAGCATCACTTTTGGTGAGGAGAAAATTGACCTTCACGGAGGCTCCCGGTGTCAAGCTTTCGAAGACGTACAGTAGGGGGTTTCACATCCACATCTGTGTGACCCTGAGATCTATGCTTCCCCTCCCCCACTACACTGCTTCTTGCAGACAGAATGCTTTCACCATGGCCAATTTGAAAAGGTGGGTCTACTCTTGTAGGGATGTCCATTTATTAAGTTATTCTTGCAACAAATACTTACTGACCACTCACTACGTATCACACACCGTGCTAGGCATGTGATGGTGGTCAAACTGGACGATATCCCTATGAAGTATAAAGTCCATTTGAAAGAATAGCAACAAAAATGCACAAAATTAGGTGAAAAATTGAAATTCTAATAGTACTAGAAAGAAGATATACCTGGTGCTAGAGAGTTTACAACAAATAGATAGGCTTGATCTGGTCAGGGTGTTCAGGATCCTAAAATAAGAAAAGAAAGTTTAAACTTGGCAATTTGGAAAATAAAGACTATTCCAGATCCAAAGGACATGGAGCAAAAGGGCAAATGATGATTGAGAAGGACTAATTATGGACAGTAAGGATTGAACTGAGAGAGCAAAAGGCAAGCGTCATCATGAGTATTTTGTCTTCTCTCTGAGATCAATGGCAAGCCAGTGAAGAATTTTAATTGGGATGTAATAAGGTTGAGGGAGCCCTGTGAGAACATATGAGAGAACGTGGAGGTGGATTAGAGAGGGCTGAAGTAGATTTGGGTAGAAATCAGAAAAAAGACTTTTTGCAGGCCAGCCAAGAGATTGTCGGAGCTTGGACTACGGAGTTGGTAATAAAAATTTAGTAAAAAGAATAGATTTCAGAGTTAATTTAGGAGATAAATTAGCATAATTTGGTGATGGATTGGATGTGGTTAAGGAGTTTGTTGAAGAAAAGACAAGTAGTCTCAGGGATGCATTCAGGCTCCTGGTTTACATAACAATAGATGCTAGTTCTGTTCACTGTGATAGGAAACAGTCAAAAGTTTGGGCCGGAAGAACTTGAGTTTAGGTTTTGACATTGGATTTGCAGGACGTTTCAGACTGGTTGGTAGACATGTGAAGTCAGCTACTGAGTATATGCATCAGTTCCTCAAGAAAGGTCTTAGGCTAGAGAGAGAAATTTGTGGGTCATCCGAGTGTAGGTGATGATTGAGTTGTTGAGTATAAATGAGATGACCTAGGGAAAGCTATAGAGCTAGAAGAGGAAAGGGCCAGTGGCTAAGCACTGAGCAGCAGCAACATTTAGTGGCCAAGTAGAAGAAAATATGCTTCTTAAAGAGACAGAGAAGAGATAGAAAGTGGAAGACTATTATATCTGGAAATGGAGGGAAATAGTATTATAAGAAAGGAATGGCCCAATAATGTTGAAGACTTTTGAAGGTCATCTGAAATACTTGATGTCAAGCCAGAGAGGGAAGGGAAAAGAATTTCTAATTGCCTACCCTCCTGCTATAAAGAATTGGGGTGGAGATATAAATTCCTCTTTTTTTGTTATTGTTTAAAAAGATTAGATAGAGGGAGAAGGATAAAGAGAGATATATAGCCTAGCCCATTTGTGAATAATCACTACCCAAGGAGACCTTAATAAGGGCTATTGTACCTATTTCTTCCACCACTACCCCCAGTTTTGTCACCACTGGATTGTCCCGCAGAGATAGTGCTTATATTAATAAAGCAATTTCTAATATATTTGTCCAAGGATGTTTCATGCTATCTAAAATAAATTATGTTGATTGTATTTGTAAGACTGTTTGAAAGCCTACTGTTAGCAATTTCTCAAACACACAGATATTTCAAGATGAAAACTTTCAGATAAAGAAAACATTTGTAAGGCTTTTTAGATTTGCTTCAGTTGGAAAGTCAACTTACTTCCTCAAAGTAATTTAAAATTCTTTTCAAACTTAGTTTTAACAAAATATTTATTGCTATAAATATCATTGAAACTGGCAGAAATGTCTTGTATTAAGGAAAAAAAACTTTAAATATGTGCATAGTTTGGAATTAAAGTGATTTTAGGAAGGAGTGACTAGGTTGTGAGAATCTCATAGAGAGGCGGTCTAGAAAGGGTAAAAACTGCCAAGCGGGATACTAGATCAGATGCTGTTGCAATAGTCCAGATATGAAATATTTACAGTTCTAAACATCTAGAATGGGAGGTGGGAATCAAAAGAAAATAAGAGTTTCTGGAAATATATAGAAAAATTTATAGGATGCTGTGGCTGAATAGAAGCGAAGGCATGGAGTTGAGATTCAGCAAATGTCCCCATTTTGTGGGAGCAGAAACTCAGAGAGAGGTGAAAATCTGCCCACAAACACTTGCTTAATAAGTTGTAAACCTGGAATCCATACTTTAGACTTCTGACTTCAAATGCAAGGCTTTTTCTAATATAAAGCCATAACAAACTCCCAATAGAAAAAAAGCCTGATTCATCGAAACAGAGAGTAGAAAGGTGGTTACTAGGGACAGGGGAGTGAGGAAATGAGGAGACACAGACTACAGGGTACAGAGTTTCAGTTGCACAGAATGAATAAATCTTGAAATCTATTATACAGCATGAAGATGAAGGTTAATAATATTGTATTGCATACTGGAAATTTTCTAAAAGAGTAGATTTTAGGTACTTCTACTATATATACACACACAAAGGTAACCACATGAGATGATGGATAAGTTAATTTGCTTGACTGTAGTAATCATTTTATTATATCCATGTATATCAAAGCATCCTGTTATATACCTTAATTATATAGAATTTTAAAAAGCTAAAATAAGGAATAAAAAATTTTGTGGAAGTACACCACCATAAAATACACTTGATTAAGAAACAGCATGAGTCAGAACTCTATGTCAGGTGGAAAAGTATCTTCGTCTCATGGTCTGCTTCCTTTAAGAAACTGGGTGATCACCACTAGCTTCGGCCAGGGAATGAAGAGAATGAGGACGGTCCATGCTGTGCTGGTGCTGGGGCCCCTGGGCCACCACACTAAGGAAGCACGCTCTACACGCAGCTGAGCCAGCGTAGATCGTCGTGTTCACGCTTGCTGGCTCATGGCTCCACCCTGAGCTTCCATGCTGGAATGAATGAATGACACAGTGACAACAGCTCAAACATGCCCAAGCCCTCTAAGTCCCTATCAAAGGAATTCAGGTGGTGGGGGAAGAACAATGTTGATCATTTACTTTTTTTTTTATCTGAGGAAAAATGGCTGTCAAGAAGGATGGACGTCTTGCCAAGAAATAGAAAATGAGGCCTTTAAAGACATGGTTTATACACCCCAAAGAAATCAGCTCTTATTTCAGTCAGGATCACAGAAGCCTTGGATATATTTTATATTTTCTTTTCAGAAGTGTAAAAGAAATACTTAAAAGTGCATATATAGACTGAGCATAGATTTACTGCCAATGACTTTTGTAAGGCGGGTGGATTGAGGCGGCTAATGTAAGTTTATGAGTACAGCTGGTCCGTTTAACGGCGGGTTTACAGGCACTCCGCAAGCGCGGCCCGCGTCTGTGGAAGGTATGGTATCACACAGACTCTGTTGGACATATGGGCCCATCTATGGGCAAGATACTATAAACCGACCCATAACTACCGCAGCTGTGATCATAAACCTTTTCAGAAAACAGCTAGAAAAACCTGACATAGAAGTGTTTGCTGTGTTTCCAAATGGGAACGTGGAACAGGCCAAGTGAGCACCAACGCAATGGCTTGGGTGAACTTGCCACAGACTCAGGTTAAACCAACAAAACCTACTTCACTCTCACTGTGCATTGTTTTCATAAATCTCAATTGGAGGATCAATGGCAATTCATTTTCTGCTTTTAAAATTCTAAGGCAGAGGCCACTGGTATTCCATTGAACACCCGGTACTCCTCAAATAAGTCACGGGGATGTTGGTACTTACCTACAGTGTTGATATAGTGCTTTATTACACAGGCATACCTTGAAAATTTGCCTCCCCTGTAACGATGATACATTTCCAAGTTGAGATATTTTATCTGCTAAGGGGGCATTTTGCCTTTCCTCTGACATTTTGAAATATTTATTTTAAAAACCATTTTATGGAAAAGACCACCAGCGGACTAGTTGACAGTGCAATATAGAAATACTAGGACAGGATTTTTAAAAATTAAACATTGGCACATGAATGCATGACTCTTTCTCTGTCCTGAGACCTATCCATGGACCACACAAGGTAGTAAGACAGCAAGGATGGCATTTAATGTATAGTAAATGTGGCTGCCTTCTAAAGCTTCTTGAAAGATGGAACCATCTCTTATCCATTTGTGCATTTTCATGGTGCCTAAAAGTAGGACTTGCAGAGTAAGCACTGTCGTTTGGTCAGCAGAATGCATAAGAATTTTGTAGCGAGACAGAGCACACATGGAGGTATTTTATTTACTTGTGTAACAGCAACAAAATGTCACAGTTTCCCCTTCTTCTGGTTTATGTTGACTAGTCCTAGTTGATAATGTTTACATGTTTCTTTTCTATTACCTATTAAAGAATATTTTAAAATGTGTATAAAAACCACTTAGATTTTATTATGATCATTTGATAAAAATAAATAGCAATAGGGCATGAGAGCGTGTGTATGTGTGCGTGTGTCTGTATGTGTTTGTGTGTGTATGTTCTGTGTGTATCGCCTTATTCTGAGACTGGCCTGGTCTCTATTTTTTTTCTTGTAAGTTACTAAATCTATTGTATCTATTTAGGTACATTTTGAGTTGTCCTGGGAGCATTTTGTGGTTAAGTAATATCACTTTGATTAAAGGAATCCATCATTGACTCTATAGTGTACTACAGTTCACCTGTGTAAATTACTCCTTTTTAAAAAGAGAAATATTTCTTACATTAGCTCTAAATGTATTTATATTTACTACTATAGTTGGTTCTCTTACTGAACTTGCAGAATAGCTAATAAAAAGCTTTTACATTTTTAATTGTCATATCATTTAGTCAATTCATAGAATATTTCTGAAGGCTAATTTGATATCCTGTACATTATTGTAAAAGATGACATTACTAGTTCTTGAACAGAATAATTGGGGGTGGCTAAACTTCCCATTTTCTCTAGATGACGTTTTAAAATTTTTTAATCTTCTTGAATCTAGGTGAGTAAAAATCAGGAATCACATCCAAATGTATTATTTGGAGGACAATTGGATTTCTCAATATGGAATACCTAAATCATTTCAAGATGACTTTCAAAATATTTGGAGAAACTATAGACGACTATTTACTTCCATGTTTTAAAAAGAATACCTTCTTAAAAACATTCACAGTCTAAGCAGACACTATATTAAAAATTGTCTCTAGTAGAGTAAACCATTTGAATAAAATTTTTAAAAAAACAGTAAAAAGTAACATACAGAAGTTTACATATTTCAAATACTTTGATGTATTTTATATCATTTACTGTTCACAATAATTCTTTGAGGTGGGCAGTTCAGGTATTATTTTCCCATTTTATAAATGAAGAAACTAAGGCTCTAAAAGGTTAGTTGATTTCGGTAAGTCTCATAGCTAGAGATCTACTTTGACCTTGAACACAGGTCTCGGATCCCATGATAAGGCTACAACTGAATTTCACAAATTACCTAAGTAAGTGAGGGTTAAGAAAGTCCAGCTGCACTCACACTTTTGATGATATTACTGCTGTTATATTGGAAAGCTAAAAGAGAGAGCCTCATATGGAATAGAACACAGGACAGGTACATGTATTGTAAAAGGGCCATTGGAAAATTTTGCCATTTATAGCACTGGTTTGCAAGGGCAAAGTTAGGTCACACTCTGGACAGCTGAAGGGAGGGGCTGAATGAGCTCATGGGTGATGAGGCATGATCTTAAGATGAAAGGAACCAAACCATAAACGTCACAATTTGACTGGAGCCAATCCTACGTGGGTATCTAAAATGAACTGGAAAAACTGTGGAAAATGACACTAACGTATCTTTCTTTTATTTTTAATTTTCTTATATTTTTAAGTATATAAAATGATGGTTTTTCACTTAAGCAACTTTGGGTAGAAGAGGGTAGGAAAAACCACATCAGAAGGAACTATTTCATTCAGCCACCACATCTGTTCAAGTACAACTGGACATTCCAAAACTCTTTTGTGCTTGTTTAATCATGCCAGTTATTCTGCCGGTTAGAGAAGAGGTCAGCACACTACCTCGCAAAATCTTATCTCAAAATCTGAGCACCATTCCTCCAAGTTATTCATTTAATCTCAGCTAAATTATTTTAAATACAATGCAGTAATATAGGTTGGTTCTCCATTTGATAACATCTTGGAAAAAAAAACAATGTTAAATATTCTCATCAATATATTTTTCCTATTCCATGATAAGGATTTTGAACTTAATTCTTAGAAACAGAGAGCCATAAAAACATCTTATTTTATTTAACCTACTTTTTTAATTTTTCCCCTTGCCTGCTTTCTATTACATTGATCAAGTTTTTTTATTACTTTCTCCTCACTATAATTTGAAAACCTTATAATCTAGTTCTCTATAAGAAAGCAGCCTTAAAATCTCACATGCTCACTGTGTTTAACACAGGCTAAGATTCTTAGACATCCTAACTTTTCTTCTATTCAATAAAGAAACATTGTAGCAGCTTCACTCCCATTTATCTCCAACTTGTGACAGTTATCTAGTATTTTACTTCTACCTTATTTTTATATACTTTTAATTAATCATTTTAAAAATAAACAGCTGAATTTTATTTATAATTGCTCATCTGTTGACCAATTCCATTTAACGCCATTGCTTGCTGCATTCTGCATTATTTTTTCTAGGTTCAATTTTCTTCTTAAAATGCACTTTTTAAAGAGTTCTATTCAGCAAAGACTTTGTCAATTATAAACTCCCTCAGAGTCTTTGCCTTTAAACCTGCTCTCTTGAATGAGTTTTTTTATTTGTATAATCGGAGTTTATGTGTGTCTGTAGTTCTTTTCACTTGATATAATGAACTTGCTATTCCATCTTCTTCTGACTTCATTGTTGCTCAAGGAATCTGCTTTAATCTAATCAGTTCCTTTGTAGGTGACATTTTCCTTTTTTTTTTTTTGAAGACTTTTTTTCACCTGTGGTATTCTGCAATTTTGCTATTATTTGTTTAGATGGGGAGTTATTTTTATTTCTCTTACTTGGGACTTAATGTTTCTTTAATTTGAAAATTCAGGTCTTTATCAATTTAGGAAAATCGTTCGGAAATTAACTCTTTTAATATTGCCTTCCTCCTACTCTCTTTTTTCTCTCCATGTGGAACTTACGAATAGACTGTATTTTCTCATTTTGTGCTCCATATGTCTTAATCGTGTTCACTTTTTCCAACTCTAAAATTAATCTCTATCTTTGCTATCTTTGGGTCAATTTCTTATTTCTATCTTTTTAAAGATAAACATATCTATCTTCTAGTTTATCAAAGTTTATCTTCTTTGTGTCTATAAGTTGATTCTTTTTCAAGTCTTACAAGTTTGCTTTCACGGTGCCTTTTGGTTGTTGTATAGTTTCAACTCTTCTTTTTATGCTTTTAGTCATTTTAGAAAATACTTTGTATTCTTTGTCAAATTATCTCTATTATTTCATATTATTGGGGTCTAAATATACTGTTCCTATGCCCTCTGAATCTTGTTCGCGGGGATTATGTCCTTGGATATTTTATAATTCTGAATTATAAGGCATAGACTATAGGAGCCCCATCAGCTCAGGAGCTGATCACTCTCATGTTCAGTTCTAATCTCACTCACAGCACTTAGGGAAGCCTATTTTTTGTAAATTTCAGCTATGTATTTAAAAGACAGGTTTTGTTTTATCTTGAATTTCTAGGTGTTAGAGGTGGGAAGGTTTACAGGCTGTTGTCATTATACTTTGTTATACATGGATAAAAGAGGCATAAACTTGCTTCTGGTAAGACCTTAAGCTAAACGCATAAAACTAGGAAGAATTGAAACTCAGATTCTTTAATATTTTTCTCTCTGGTTCTTAGAATACTGGATTATGGAGATTATTATAGTCATTACTGAATTTCTAAGACTAAAAAAAAATTAACTCCAAAGTAAGAATCAATTTGATCAGAATTCAAATGAAACATGATCTTCATAGCCATTTTATTTATTCTTCAAAGAAATAAACTATTCTAGTCACTTCCCAGGGTGATTTGAAAAATTATATTTGAAAACAAAATTCCCAATACCATATGTTTGCTCACTATATTAATATAAATATTTCACTGGTTGTCATTTTACAATTCTGAATTAGATCACCTTTTATATTATTGCTAAATGCTTATCCAGATTTTGGGTCCATTTTTCTCCTTTTTCATATAAACCAGAATCACTCTAAATCACTTGAATTATACTTTAGAAGAAAAAGACACATAAGATTCATAGTTCTGTGTAATTTTCTTTTTTCGTGATTTATCAATTTTCCATTCCTCTGTGGTATACTTGAAATAAGACTATGAAACTACAAAGTTGGCCCAGAAATAAGAGATTTGATTGTTTCCTGCCTCTTTTACATCAATAATATGTATTTTATTTCAAGGAAAAAAAGTTTAGAAGGTTTTCTGTAGTAGAGTGACTAATTTACTATCCTCCTGGGTAGCAGTAATATCCATGCCAAGAAATTATGAAAATTTTATATATCTATGGTCTTTGCTCTGGTGGCCCTTTGCTTACTAGCAGAATAATGTGAGAATCACATAAAACAGATGGCCTGTGAATCAGTGTAAAAATATGTATAGTGTGAAAATACATGTAGCAAGTATATGCATATGAATGCACATATATGAGTAAATACTAATAATATAATGTGTTAGAAGTACACTATTTGTGTGAACCACAGAAATGTCCATAAAATAAAAAGTTATATAAATTACATTTACATCTGGGGTGATTTCCTTTATATGTAAATGGCCATACAGAGAAAAAATTATTCATTTTGTATATACTATCCAACCTGAGGATTCCACCTTTATTTGTATTTTAAATAAAAATAAAAAGAAACTTGGTAAAATTTAGATTTCAAAGAATTCATTATTATTGTATTTGTCTTAACTCTTTTTTAAAAAACTGTGTCAAGATATAATATTCTCAAATGTTCTGCTAAGCTATTTGGGAATTATTTGGATTTTAAAAGAAACAAACAACAACAAAACAAGAAGAAATTCAACTAACTACAGCACAAAAATGGGACAAAAATTGATGGACTACATTTGATTTGTTGGCTTTTTTTTTTTTTTTTTTTTTTGATACAGGGTCTCTCTCTATTGCCCGGGTTGGACAGAGCGGGATCATTCATAGGTCACTGCAACCTCAAACTCCCGAGTTCATGAGATCCTCCTGCCTCAGTCTCCTGAGTAGCTGGACTACAGACATGCACCACCACCTTCTAGTTAATTTTTTCTATTTTTTGTAGAGATGAGGTCTTGCTGTGCTGCTCAGGCTGGTCCTGGCCTCAAGTGATCTTCTCACCTCCGCTTATTTTTCAAGTCTCAACAGTCTATCCTTAAAGATTAGGATACAGTCAGTTTTCTGAGCCTTAGGCTTTATAAAGATGTCTGGGATTGAAAGAGTAGAAAGATCTTACCAGTAGAATATGAGTGAAGTGAGGTCCCCTCCTTCCGCATCTGGTGCGTTAAACCAGCCTACTTGATCCTCTACACTCTTTCTTGGGGTCTACCAGGCAGATGCAAATGGCCAGCCAAAGAAATGAAACGAAAGAATCCAGAGTGCTTGGAAGAACCACATGGAAAACTTCTCACCAGGGTATCAATTTTGGCCTTATACAAGTAAGAAATAGTTTGATGGATTTAAGTCACCAAGATTTGGGAGTTTGTTATATTAGCTAGCATTACATAACTAATAAAAATAAGTTAAGAGAAGCATTTCAACCCTACATATCTAGCAATCAAAGTTATTTGAAAGATAACATTATAATTTGCATATGAAATAATTTATGTTAATAATTTCTTAGCTATTAATAAATGAGATGAAAAATAAATGCAAAAGATACTTGGCCTTGAGGGATAATGGGTTTCTTAGAATAAAATTTTAAGGTATAAACTCTGAGCATATTAACCTAAGAAATAATAGGAGGTCAATAAATATTTGTTGAATAAGACCCTATTATGGGTCTTATTGGGGGATGAAATTGTGTATTTTATTAGTTATTGATTGCTACCTAACAAATTACCCTAAAACTAAGCATCTTAAAATAACAAATATTTGTTATCTCCCTCAGGTTCTGAGAATCAGGGTTTTAGCTCTTAGTTTTGGGCCGGAAAGTTTCATGAGGTTGCAGTCAAGATATTGGCTGGGTCTACAGTCATCTGTGTGCTCTCCACTGGGGCTAGACAATCTGTTTTCAAGCTTCATGGTGACCTTAATTCCTGGTCATGTGAACCTCTACCTCTTCATTAGGCTGCCTAAGTGTTCTCATCACTGGGCATCTGGCTTCCCCCACAGAGAGGAATGGGACGGAGTAGAAAGAGAGAAAGAGAGAGAATCCGGAGGAAAGCCTCATCCCAAGAGTAGCTTCAGTCTTTATATCCTAATCTCAGAAGTGAAATACCATCCCTTCAGCCATATTCTACTGGCCATCTGGACCAAACCCAGCACAATATGAGGGCGGAATACACGAGGGTGAGAATACAAGGAGGTGGAGATTACTGGGGAGCCGTGCTGGCGGCTGCCTACAGCATACGTAACCTCTTTGAAGTTTATGTATGTAATTTTCATTAGTGCTACAAAAATATTACAGTAAAGACAAATGGGTATCACATTATTACAAAGAAACGCATGCTCATTTTGAAATGAAGTTTTTGAGTAATACTGAGGTACATAAAAACAGGAGAAGTCTCCTTGCAATATGCTCCTCTATCTTACTTGTCTTCATTTTTTAAAAAATTGCCTTTCCTCTAGGGGCATATTACCCCAAAGGAGTCTCCAACTGACAAAACATTTAATAGGAGGATTTTTTCAAATTATGTGTTTAATTATTTTAATTGACAATAAAATTGCATAGATTTATGGTGTACAGCATGTTTTGAAATATGTATACTTTGTGGAATGGCTAAATTGAGCTAATTAACATATACATTAACTCACATACTTATG
The DNA here is from genome assembly GCA_963574885.1 of Lepilemur ruficaudatus. Taxonomy (NCBI): domain Eukaryota; kingdom Metazoa; phylum Chordata; class Mammalia; order Primates; family Lepilemuridae; genus Lepilemur; species Lepilemur ruficaudatus. The sequence goes on from CAUYRT010103239.1 coordinate 26,557, forward strand.
TATTTTATATATTTTTTTTGTGTATTGAGAAAAGTCAAAATCTACTCTGAGAGATTTTTGAGAATCAACACATTGTTATTAACTATAGTTACCATGCTGTATAATAGATCTCTTGAACTTATTCTGAAAACATTTTTGAGGATTCTTATAGCTTCATACTAGGTTACTTGAAATTCTAGAAGTCCAGAGTTATATTTTAGGTTCCATTGCTCTTTTAAAACACCTAACACAGGGTTTCACAATAGGAACTCAGTAAATATTTGTTGATTTAAAATGAATTTAACTCAAAGCAGTAGATGTATTTTCAATACACAAAAGACGAAAATCATGTGGGTCTTTTTTTATATGGTTCTTTTTTATAAAACTGTTTTTTCTCGAGTCCCTTAAATAATTGGAAATAAAGAAATCCAGACCGTAAGATATATAGCATGGCCCCATTTAAATGATGCTAAATTAGCTGAAACTTAGGTACTGTGGCTCCCTCAGGACTTTCAAAGATTTTTGGCCCGAATACAAGGCTCACAAAACACTATTAGCTGGGGACCTAGGGCATGTTTTCCAAAGGGCTGCTTGGTCCCCATTCATGTAAAACTTTGTTTATCTAAAAGTTTCAAAACATACATTACCCGCCTCTACCCACCTTCCTAGCATTTCTAGCATCTGATGATCCACCTGAACTTTAGTCTTAGTTAACACAATTCTAACAACCCTCTCAATGGTTCCTTAAATATTAGTAAGCTGTATTTTTGCATTAACCAAACAGTCCAGGATATCACATTTTATATACGAAATATCTTTATGATGAAAGTTTGAACTAAACTGTGCCATTTATGTCTAGTTTCTTGGTGTAGCAATTTACAACTAATAAATTCACACACTTTAATCAAAATTATTTTTCCTAACAATAGGCATTTGTAAGCTTTTATTTCATAATATGAGCTAATTCATTAATTAATAATAAAATTTACTCTGAATAAACATATAAAGCAAAAGTGCTTTTACCTATATTCTGGCTTATCAGAGACATTTTGACAGGGGAGACATTGGTCTTAAAAGTGGATCTCTTTGTTTTATGAAAATCTTTCATCCTTTATAGTCAAAGGTGCACGTAGCATAGATTCACCAAATCATCAACTGCAGCATAGAATACTTCGGCAGAACCTTTGCTACATAAATAATCTTAGCAGCTTTAAAAACTCTCTTGTTTCATGGTTTCTTGTCACTTTGTGTCATGTCACTTGGGTCTTATGATCAGCATGTAATTCGTGTGTGTTTTATTAGCATATAATTATTATGTCCCATAGGTAGCACATAACTGTTGGTTGTCAGCTCAATGGCCACTTCCCTCATCTTTCTTATCAACACAAACCTGATTTTTTCCCCCAGATATTTGGCAAACTGCACTCAGGAAAGATAGGCTCCTTGTCCAAATCTAGGGGCTCAACCATGACTGTGCTAAGCCAAACCTTGCAATTTATTCTCCCTTATCAGTGACTGTTTAGGGGGCAATACGTGATCCATTTATGGCTAGTAAGATGCAGGGGTAAGTATGTTATAGGGTTTCTGGGAAAATAGTTCCTGATCACAGGAGAGGTGTGCAAGGAATAACTTCCTTTTTATTCCTGCCTTTGGATGCTACACAGAGAGGAAATGGGGATTAAAGCTGCTGCAGCAGCCGTGATTCTCCCTGAGCTCTGACTTTGCTAAGCTGCTGTATAAACCAACCGTGGAACCCTCTACTTCTGGACTTACTGTGAAGTGAGCTATAAAAAAAATCGATCTTTATTTGAGTATTTCATTACTTGAAATTATTTCAAAAACATCTTAACTGACATACCATATCATTAGCACTCTGTATGTATCACATAAGGGGCTAGGATTTATGAGGTTACTTCTATACCCCATTGGTGGAATTTGTTTCCCATAGTTGTTAGTAGTGACAACTGTGAATAATGTTTGATATCCTATTAAGATTTTTTGGTGTTTATATTTTTATAAAGTAGGCAACACTGTCTGCATTTTACTGATGCCAAAAGAGAGGCTTACAGAGTAATTACTTCAAAGTTACACAGCTGGTAAATGATAGAGCTGAGATTTGCTTCTAGATGTATTTAACTTCAAAGACCATGCTCTCAGCTACTGTGCTGTACTGCCTCCCTAGCGGGCGTGACACTACATAGTCTCATCTCGCCATCCGAGTCCTTGTGCTCTTAACACATTTTTCTTAATTATCACTTTTTAATGTTCCCCTAAATCTTATTACCCCCACTTTATTAAGAATTTTTTCAAGCATATAGCAATGTTGAAATAATCTTATAGTGAACACCTATGTCCTCACCACCTAGATTGTACCATGAACATTTTACTGTAGTTGTTTGATCACATCTTACGTTTTATTACCACCACTGATCATGCCTTGTAAACTTTTCTCTTCTTTAGTTTTTAGCAGTTTCCTAACATACGCATGTATGCACATTTTCATCTGCAATGGAGTTGATGGCTTCTTGCATGCTTATTTAGTTTTCTAAGATCTGATAAATAAGCAAGTGATGACTGCTCTTTAATACTACTATTTTATTGCATTCTAAAATAATAGAATTGTGCACCACTATGGCACTAATAAATTGAAATAGTCATTATTATAATGAGTTCAGGTTTGAATCTGTTTGTTCAATATAGAAGGCATGGGATGTCACTATAATAGACTATAATAAACTCACAGTGTTCTTTCATTGATAATTATATTTACACAATGATTAATAATGGTGTCATTAAACAATTATTGAAACAGAAAAATGAATTGCAATGTTCCTGAAGTAGTTCTAATTCAGGGTGCTCATGTATGATTTTTCTAATTTTAAGAGTTTAAAAAGATGGCTCTCTTGATGCAGCAAAAATAGTTGTGTGTGTGTTTTCGCGTGAGTGCGTGGGTACATGTGAGTGAAGCCACAGTCCTTTGTCTGAGACTCCACTATGCCCTCTGCAACATGTTTCTGTTTCTGAGCCTCTGGACAGACTTATTTAGGCCAACAGAATAATTCAGCAAAGTTCTTTAATTCATTTCTAACAATCCAACTGGGAAATATAAAAGAAACCAGGTTTGTAGCTTGGGTCTCCAGCCTCCGCTTTCTATTTCCATAGCTTCTAACCCTTCAGCTGTGTACTTAGTATTAATGCATTTCTTTGTGTACTTTTTATCCACATAATAGAAATATTTTTTATCATTCTCTTTCCTTAGAATGCATTTGCTGGTCAATTGTTTGGTTATCACTTACTTTTCATTCTTTTGTAAACAATATTTATTGAAATCATCCTTCGTGCAAGACACAGTCTGAGACACAAAGCAGCCACAGATCCTGTCTCCAAGTAGCTTATACCTAATAGTATGTATAACTCTTTTATATTTTATCTTTGTATTTTGTCTAATTCAAAATAGAATTAGTAAAATACATTTGGTAGTAATGTATTTATAAAATTGCGGTTCCTTATCCTTTTTCTTCCTCCCAATTGGATGTCTTTTGTTTCTTCCCAACTATTTGATCTGTTGTATAAACCAACCATGAATCCCTCTACTTCTGGATTTACTGTGACGTGAGCTATAAAAAAAAATTGATCTTTTATTTGAGTATTTGATTACTTGAAATTATTTTCAAAAACATCTTAACTGACATACCATATCATTAGCACTCTGTATGTATCACATAAGGGGCTAGTATTTACGAGGTTACTTCTATACCCCATTGGTGGAATTTGTTCTCTCTTGCGGAAATGGGAATATTTTAAAACTAGTATTGCTATGGTGCTTCAAAACCTCCCTGAGGAGCGGGGCCTGAGATGATCACACATATTCAAGGCACGAAAAAATGCTCACACTGTTAAGGAAATGAAAATCATATATTACTGTGAATATCTGTAGCATCATCTGTATTTCCTTTACTCCTGAGAAGCAACGGTGCCTGGAGTTGTGGAAAGAGCATGGCCTTGTAGCTGGCCAGAAATCCGTTTGACTGCCACTCTCTCTGCTTTCTGCGTCACCTCCCTGGCCATCTACACTTGCCTTGGCAAAATCTGTCTTCTCCCGTTTAGTTGTTTGTTAGTCCAGGGCTGGGAGCACCTCCTCTTTCAGGTGTCAGTTCAAACGTCTCTTCTTCAGTCAGGTCTCTCCTGGCCTCACTGTGTCCCCTCTGTCCCCTCTGTTCATTACCCAGCCCTGTGATTTTCTGTCTCAGTGATGAAGACTACACAGGAATGAGCCCAGTGATCTGAGAACAACAGGATGGGGAATCACTGAGCTTATGGTCTGTCCTCTCTCCCAGTGGAATGTGACCCGCATGGAAGCAGAGGCCTTTCCTCCCCATTCACTGCAGTTTTCCAGTACCTGCCCATGATAGTGTCTGGCCTACAGAAACTGCTCTCAAAATAACTGTTATTATTTTTAACTTAATGCTCAGGGATATACTCAGCTCTCCTACTTTACAAAACAGTACAGTACATGAGTTTCTCATATTTTATCACAGGGTGGATTCAGAGCGATGTGGTAACATAAACTGCCTCAGCTTAGTGTTTAGACAATTGCTTTGTTAGGTTTAGTTGATTAACTATTTCATTGGGATGAAGCCAATGAGTATAATAATACCAGCAGGTGTTTATTAATATTACAATCTTATTTCCTCCTGCTGTTCAGGACTGCTAGCTTCTAAACAGGGAGACACCTGAGCCTTTTGTGTGCCACGTGACAGTCTTGTATTTTTTTTTCACAGGTGTTAAAACAAAATAGGGATAAGCAGATTTTGTAATCTTGTGTGTCGTGAGCCAAGCAGAAGCCTTGCGGCTTGTTTTCACCGCACAGCTCACAGTGGCTGGACAGGAATTAAGTAGGACATCGCCGGGGACACAATATACTTCCACTGACTTAATTAGGCTTGTGGCCAAAGGTCTGTTTAAAGAGAGTGGTAGAGTAATATAAAATAATATTTTGTAATATTCTACATCTTCAGTTTTGTATCAGTTGTATCAGAGTTTGAAATAGTTCTATTCGAGGTTTAAAATAATTATATATCAATGTTCAAAATAATTATATTCAAGATTTAAAATAATTATATTCTTCATGATATTCAACATAATCTCTCAATGGAAATGGACTTCAGTATTAAAACACCTACAGTTACATAGGCCTTTACTGGTTCCACCTGCAATTTTCCTTGAGAAGCTTATCTTTTGAACTACTCATTTTACAAGTTGATACTTTCAACAATTGACATAAAATTCCTGCTTATGTATTTGCTTTAATTCCTCTGCCTCATTTCTTTTAGGCTGAGGTACTAACACACATGACTAGTGTTTTAAATGTCAAAAACATAAATTCTGAAATTATTTTCACCATTCTGTAGGCACTTCCTACAAAACTTGAAAGCTTGGTACAGCATTTGACATGACTTAGAATGAAAAATAATGATGTAACACACCCTTTATGTGTTATTTTAGGTGCTTTCTCATATATATATATTTGAGAAATATGAGGGCTGTCTGGAAAATATCCAGCCATTGTTAATACGTAATTTTCATATTACACAGCTGGATACTTTCCGGACAGCCCTCAGTACATTACAAGCTAGTAAACTGAATCCCAGAGTACAATAATTTCTCAGAATCACATAGCAAATAAATTGTAGCACCAGGATACAAAACATTTTATCCATTGCCCAATTTCCTGCCATTTCCACTACACCAGGATAATTTTCATAAGATTAAAAAGTCTCAAAATTCCCTCAAAGAAAGCATTTGAATATAGGTGCTAAAAAAAATGAGAGCAAGACAGATTTATGTAATAATGTGAGGTTCAAAAAATTAGAGTCCCAAATAGTGTTAAAGGGAATGGTTCATAGAGCCAAAACAGGAGATTTCAAAGAGTCCAGGGAAGGCCCAGACAACTTGATGCCTAATGATGACGGTTGTATTACTGGCAATTTTGTAAAATTTTCTTTGGGGCTGAATCAAATTACAATTTGAAACCAGAGTCTAAGCTTTGATCCATTTTCTTGAATCCAGAGAAATCTGGATACATAAGGAGTCTCTGGCCAAGGGGGCCTCTCTCCAAGAGGAGGCTGTGACGAGAGGGATATAATGCCCACTTTTCCCACTGTCTGTCAATGCATCAGCATTCTAGAAGCACAAGATCTGGTACAGACCAAATCAGCTAATAGTGGCAATGGCAGAATGGGGTTAGTTTATTTTGCTGCTGTTAATCTCTTGGACAACTATTTTTTTCCATCCTTAATCTTACAAATAAAAGCTAGTAAAAGCAAACCCACTTCAGGTCCTTCAGAATCTCTTCTTCTTCTTCCTTTTTTTTTTTGAGACAGGGTCTGGCTCTGTTGCCCAGGCAGGAGTGTAGTGGTGCAATCATAGCTCCCTGTAGCCTCCAACTCCTGGACTCAAGTGATTCTCCCACATCAGCCTCCTGAGTAGCTGGGACTACAGGCACACCACCACAGCAGGCTAATTTTTTTTTTTTTTTTTTTTTAGAAAGAGTCTTACTATGTTTCCCGGGCTAGAGTGCCAAGGTGTCAGCTTAGCTCAACCTCAAACTCCTGGGCTCAAGCAATCCTTCTGCCTCAGCCTCCCGAGTAGCTGGCACTTCAAGCAAGTGCCACCATGCCTGGCTAATTTTTTCTCTATATTTTTAGTTGGCCAATTGATTTCTTTCTATTTTTAGTGGAGATGGAGTCTCACTCTTGCTAAAGCTGGTTTCAAACTTCTGACCTTGAACGATCCTCTCACCTTGGCCTCCCAGAGTGCTAGGATTACAGGTGTGAGCCACCACGCCTGGCCTGGGCTAATTTTTAAATTTTTTATTTTTTTAGATATGTGGTCTCACTATGTTGCACAGGCTGGTCTTGAACTCCTGGCCTTGAGGGATCCTCCTGCCTTGGCCTCCCCAGGCTCTAGGATTAAAGGCATGAGCCACCACACCTGGCCCAGAGTCTCTTTATTTTAATTTCACTTTCTAACTATTCTTCACATCACCACCATCAAAACATGCCCAAATTAGAATTAAATTGAATTTATTTTTATCCTTTATTATTAATATTTATCATATTGGAATTTTGTATTTTCTCTTTTAACACAGCAAGTTTCTTGGGCTAATTAAGGACATGAGATGTGAAAACATAGATTGCTTGGTTGCAAAGATAGAACTTTGATAGTTAAGAAACGAAGCTGGCTTTCTGAATTGAATGGCAGTGGGATAATGCTCTCAGACGTTTTTTCTGAAGTTGTACATTTATGCTTAGCCAGGTTCTGCTATGATAACTTTATTTTTGAAATGATATGTTTTCCTTACACAAATGATTTCCCAATCCAGAAAAAATTCTTTGAGAAATTATGACTTCCAGGACTAGAGTTGACACAACGCCAACTCCAAAGTTTTATAAATTGGGCTTTAAGTGTGAAATCCTTCCAGCTGTTAAAGGCATCACATATCAAATTATATTCACAGTTTTTCAGAATATTTCCTTCTGTTTGAAGATTTCTGAAAATATATATGCCTAGAAGCTAGGATGTAAACATTCTTTTAAATGCTCTAAAGATTATGTGGAAAGCAAATATAAAAGTTAAGGGTATACAGGTCACATTTTTGTAAATGGTTTTGTAAATGTTTTTCTGTGGGGCTTTCTTAGTTTTCCAAATCATTCTTCAAAAGCAAAATGAACTGTAAACTATAACTTGCACATTTCATAATTTTGAAAACTTGAAGCGATTGCATATAAAAAAGCGTAGATTACAGTCTTTTATAGTAGCTGTTATGGTCAAGGACTGACGCTTCTCCCTGTTGATACAACAGCTGCATGGTGCTGATGAGTCGCTGGAAGGAAGTGATGCTGTCTTGACTTCCCCGGCAGCACTAGCCAATTTATTCTGCAAAGACCCTGTCACACACGCTCACATATAGGATATAGGTAATTCACAGTTCAAATTCTCAAACTCTGTCAGCTATTGAAGAATTCAAACTTTACTCTGTATTCCTGGGAGGTATAAGGCTTATTTTACAAACTTTAAAACCTTTGATTTTCTGATTATCATTTTATATCCATGCAGACTTCCATAGTAGACTATCCCGAGGGAAGCAAGTACTTCTTTAGAAAAATGTAAAACAATTTTTTTCTGCTTCACTCAGATGCAAGGGAGGAAAGCATAGTGAATGGAAAACTGCCTAGATGTCTGCATTGTGGATATTTTCCCAGCCTGTTTTGTAGGCGTCTGTCAAACCCATAGAATTTGAGAAATAGGGATCCTTAAATCATTAATTCTGTCCATTCTGTACTTATTTTTATTCAATTTAAAACTATTGTGAATATGTAAAACATTAACATGAAAAACTCATTGTGGAAAGAATATATGAGTTATTAAAAGACTTTTATTGGCATATTAAATCTTGATTTATTTTCATAGTTTGCATCTCAGTTTTGTGAATTCTGTGAAATCTTCCTTTCACCTCCTGTTTCACCTTAATCACTGTTAGGAAACAGTGCCAGTTGGATCAGAGGACATACCAAGACCAGTCTTTTGTTACTTTGTGGAGGATATTGTGTTCTGGCTATAGAAGTAAAATACGTTCATAATATTTACTTACAATTATAAACAAAAATAATCATCCATGGTCTTTACCACCATTAATATTTTAGCATATCACTTTCTGTTCTTATTTTATATTCATTTTTTAAAAAGAAATTTTGCTACATTTAACAATTATGGAAAATGGTCTTATAAATACAGAGGTTTTGTTACCAAGCAAGCAATGGGCTTGGTTCTCAACGTGCATAGAAGCCAATACTGTGTCATCGGCTTTTGAGAAACAAAAGGCTTTATTGTGAGTTGACTAGCAAGGACACAGGAGGCATTACCCTGAGCTCGGGGCAAAGGGTAATGAGGCATAATATGATTGGATCTTGCAATGAAGTCATGCCAGGACTCAATCTGATTGGATCATGGATCATGCCATGAGGTGTCTGCTTCTTAATTTGGTCCCTGTTTCTTGGTCCAAGCACTTAGGTTCCACCCATGGTTGCACACTTGCTTCATCTGAGCATGCTCAGGTTAGATAACTTGCAACCTGGGGTCCATGGCAATTGAAAAACATCTCACCATTTTATTATACAACATTGAGCTAGATAGGGCTGGTTCTGTGGTTACAGTTTGAAATAATGAACACAGCGAAATGTTGGCATTATGTATGCATGTAGATTTTAAGCACATATGTTTCAGAGTTTGGGGTATCATTTAACACTTTTTCATTAATGTATTTAGACAATGCTGTCTACACACAATGTAGTCATGAAGGGTGTCATAATGTAATAATAGATTTATAGTGTTGATTAAGAAAACTTTAACAGAACTCTATTGAAAATATCTCCTTATATTTATTTTTACATCAGATCATCAACTTGTCTATGAACAAGCAAACAAATGAAAATCAAGTCAGATTGTCCAGATGAGGTTAATTTGTACCTGATAATATAATGTCTTTCATTCATTCAGTCATCATCCATTCATCCAATCAAAATATTGCCTAAATGATCACACTGTGTTGGGGACTATGCTAGGAGCTTAGAATGCATCAGCAAATAAAATCCTCCATCTTTGTTCTTAGAAAACTTACCTTCTAGTGAAGTCCTCATTTCTATTTGCTAAGCTAGTTTAAATAATAGAAATTTTCATTAGCTTTTCAGTAACTCTGAGTTCAAGAGGCACAAAGCACATGAGATCTAGTCCAAGAAGCTTTAGTTAAATCAATGTCATGTAGCAAGCTAAAAATTCTGGATAGCTGCCTTTCATTTTACTTTAAGAGTTATCAATTAAAAATCCATTTAATTATACAAAAGTATGGACTGAAGACAGAAATTGGGATATTGGGTTTTGAATAATAACACTAAAGCATTTTAGAGACTAAAAACTGCAAAATCCACTAATTTTCTGTTTGGTTTTATGCATGTTCAAGGACCTTGGTGCCCAACAGGTCCACTGGGAGTAAGTAGACTATAAGGGCTGTTGAACTCTTTTCTCAATTGGAAGTTGGTTCATAGATGAGGCTTCTATTGGAAACATCATGTAATAAATTATCTCCCCCAAGCATGCCAAAACATGGATACAAGAAACTGAATCCAGTGCAATGACTTATTCCCTTATAATTTACCTTCTGTGGGAGGCTGAATGCCTTCCAAAGATGTCCATAACCTAATTCCTAGAACCTATGACTATGTTATGTTACACAGCAAAATGAACTTTGAGATGTAATGAATGAGAGAAATGATCATGGATTATCCAGTGGGCCCAATCTAATCACATGAGTTCTAAAAGCCGAGAAGTTTCTCCAATTGGAGGCAGGGCAGGTGAGGCAGAAAAGGAGGTCAGAAAAGTCTGAAGGGTAAGAATAACTTCCACAGTTGCTGGCTTGGAAGATGCAGGAGGCCACGAACCAGGGAACGTGGACAGACTTTATGAGCTGAGCATGACCCCCAGCCTCAGCAGTGAGGAAATGGGGGCTTCAGTTCTGCAACTGCATGCAACTCAATTCCACCAACAACCTGAACGAGTCTGGAAAAGGTTTCTCTAGAGCCTCCAGGCAAGAGCCCAGGCTGACAATACCTCAATTTTGGTCTTGTAAGACCCAAAGCAGAGAAACCAGTCAGGCTCACTCATTTGTGTTGTGTTAAGCAGCTAAATTTGTGGTAATTTGTTACAGGAGAAATAAAAAAGATGAATACACCTTCAAATGCATTTAAATCAGTCAGGAATGGGTTTTCAGTCATGTTTTTGATAGAAATAAACACATAAATTATCATATCCTGTGGTCTTGCATTTTAACATTTACATTTTGTCAATAAGTAATCTTTTTGAAAATTTGGCACTTACATATTCTCCTGTATTTCCTAAGTGCTTTATTACACATTCATTATTTGTTAAATCTTTACCTTAGTTAGAAAATATTGGCCGAGCGTGGTGGCTCACACCTGTCATCCTAGCACTCTGGGAGGCCTAGGCAGGAGGATCGCTCAAGGTCAGGAGTTTGAAACCAGCCTGAGCAAGAGTGAGACCACGTCTCTACTAAAAATAGAAAGAAATTAATTGGCCAACTAAAAATATATAGAAAAAATTAGCCGGGCAAGGTGGCACGTGCCTGTAGTCCTAGCTACTCGGGAGGCTGAGGCAGAAGGATTGCTTGAGCCTAGGAGTTTGAGGTTGCTGTGAGCTAGGCTGATGCCATGGCACTCACCCTAGCCCGGGCAACAGAGCGAGACTCTGTCTCAAAAAAAAAAAAAAAAAAATTTAAAAAGGAAAATATTAAATGCTTGAAAATGTTACTATTTGGTTGTTCTTTCTGTGCCAGATTCCATCCACTTGTAGTGTGGAGATTTATTTACAGTGGTGAGAGGTGCTGTGGGACCATCCATATCACAAAAGTTGTGGCCGACAGGAACCAAAAGGAGCTGTCCGAAAGGTTTGTATAAATAAACCGTGGGTGGGAGGGAGACAGTTACTGGGCAGCCCCAGAGGATGGAATCAGGTTGAATTCCATCTTCTTCACTGAGGACTTCCTTAAGTGGGCGACAAATACAGTATGAACCAGAAAATGGAACCATCAAGAAAGTTGCCTTGACCAACTATTCAAAGCACACAAAGCAGAAGTAGAAGAGAACGTTACACCTGTATCTTCAGCCTAGTAATAAATCCAACGACATGCCGTATGCCATGTAATCTGTATGATTTCACAAGGAAAGCAAAACCATCATTTTGGAAAGCTGCTAAATGTGGTGCCAAAGACACGCTTTGTGCTTAACTCTCCCAACTTTATGCTCATTCACTAGCCATATAGCTCTAGAAATCTGATTTTAAAACAATTACCTTGGCTTCCAGGGAATAATTACTTTAATGATCTTTTAAATGTTTTCCCTGTAGGGTTTGACCTTGCTGTAAATTCTTTATTGCCTATTTATATGGTGATAGGGGATTAGGCAGACACTGTTTTTGAGTTTTTACTGAGCTAAAGGAAAGTGGCCAATTGATGGCCTAAAAAATCATGGGGAAATATTTAAGAGGAAAATGAAAATTCAATATTTCCAGAACCTACAGAAACAACCAAAGTCAATGATAAAAACAGATAGACATAATATGGCAAATTAGCAGTAAAGGAAACCATAAAATGTCATTTTTTTTGCATGAGGAGTTAGAGTGGGAAACTGTCCTTTACTGATTAGACACATTCCAGAATAATTTTATGGATATGTATAAATTAATTTAGAAACCAAATTACTAAATTAATAAAATTATAAGAAATGCTGGAGCACTATGATTTTTTAACAAACATTTTCCCTGTGTTACACTAGAAGAAAATTTGGGGGGCTACCTCAAAGTCATGATGTGCACTAAGCTGTGATATACCTGGCACTCTTGTTTACATTCTGTTTCATTGTCTGTAACAGGTAGGTGATGGCATACTTCATAAGGTTTGGTGTTATAGTTGAAGGCACTGCCCAGTGTATTTATTAGAACCCACACAGAAAGGATATTTTCACCCTCAATATTGAAAAGCGGAAATGCATCCTAGGAGTCAGATATCATTCATGTACACAGACTCTCTTATTAAATGTAAACTATCATGGCAAAGAATGGGGCACTACTCACTTTCATAGAAATATAACAGATATTGAGTTGGAGAAACTCAAGTAGTTATGTCCAGTATATAATTGAAGACAACGACTAGGCAGTTTGGGTAATAGAAAATGAAAATATTTTTTTATTACCTATTAATATTCCATTCCATCTCCAGTCCTTAGCATTTCTTGAGCACTCACTTTCTGCTAGGCCCTGTGAACATGCTAGTCTTTTTTAGCACTTCTCCATTTACAAACCACTTGATATACTTTGTGGCTTATTTGACACACTTAGAAACACATGGAGATGGAGAAGGTATATTATTGATAATATCATTTAAACAAAGAGAAAGCTTGTCCGCTTAAATGGTAGAGGTGGAAATCGTAAGGATAGAGTTTAAACTAAAAAAAGGTATTGTTATCTATGTATGGAATGCAGAAAAGCATAGCAATGATATGTTGAGGAGTAATAAACCAGATAAATGATGAATAGTCTTTGCATAGCTATCAATCTTCTAAATTATCTAAAATTTAACCATAATGAATGCACCAGGTTTTTATGGGAAAAATTTTAAAACCTCCTAAATTACATAAAAGAGCACCTGAATAAATAAAATTGTATAATATGTTTGCGAATGGCAAAGCTTGACACTTTAAGGACATAAATTCTTACCAAATTAATCCAAAGTTCCATCCAATTCCAACATAAATTCCACCAGGATACTTTGAAGAACTTGATAAACTTATGCTGAAACTTATTTTAAGATCCAGGACTCACTACATCAGTCTTGAAGATTCACTCTTGAATCTACATGTGGACTCACCACATTGATAGCAAAGGGATGCCCTTTTCAGATCTCTGATGCAGCACCTGAGATTGCCCCAGCCCCTCGCTGCTGCACTCTGAAATCCACTGCCACCTTGGTGTGTTTGTGTCCAAGGATATGATTGCTCCCAGTCAAGTATTAAGCATGGCAGCGATACTAGAGCAAGACCATTACTGGGCAATGGGTAACGCCTCTGATAGCCAACTTTGGCTCCAGGACTCACCAACAGGCTTGCCAAACTCTCCTCGAAACTGCATGGCAGCCTAAGAGGTTTCTACCCAACCTTCCTTCTTTCCTTTCCTGTCTTCTATGCTCAAGATCAGACTAGCCTTACGGATGGATGGCTCTCCCAGGTCCCAGCCCTCTGTCCCTCTTGGTGGCTGCTTCTCACAGGACCCAAACTTAACACATATTACACAGTTATCATTGTTTTTAAAGACAATCAACGTGGCACTAACACAGAAACAAAGCAGACCAATAAAGCAGAATGGATGGCCAGAAATTAATGTGCTTAATTGTACTTGACATGTAATCAAAAGATGATACCACAAACTAGTGGAGAAAGAATAGATTGCTAATTGACTGTGTTGAGGGAACCTAGTTCAATACAGGGAGAAAAATAAGGCAATGAAAGATGTATGCTCATTTAATTAAAATGAAGAATAAAATAAATTAGAAAATAGTGGTTAGAGTTTGAATTTTGGGCACTAATTTGCTCGAGTTCAAATCATGGCTCTATTTCTTAGTAACTGTATGACTTCAGGAAAGGGTATAAATTTGTTATGGGAGGAAGGAAGGCAGAAAGAAAGGAAAGAGGGAGGGAGGAAAATAGGGAGGGAAGGAAATGAGGAAAATTTACAGAGGTTTTGTTAAGATTAATGAGTCAATAGACATGAAAAGCTTAGAACAGTACCTGACACGTAGTGGGCAATCAATACATCTCAGTTCAGATAACAGAGGTAACTTTAAAGTCCTATGAGAGTGCAGAGAAGCAGATAATGATAGCATTTTATAGATTTAAAAAAATGAGACTTAGCAAGTTGAGTCTTCTCTGCATTCACACAATTAATGAATAATGGAACCAGAAAGAGAAAGGAGTTAACCCTGATCCACAGTAGTTTAAAACATCCTACTTAGCAAACAAGGGCCCAGGCAATATTAGCTGACGTCTAGCCAAGCAGTTTGAGGACAGAGGCTATCATGTTATGTTGATCCAGTGACCCCTTCACTATGTGACTTTTAATCTTTAAGTGTCGGAATGAAGATTATGATAATAATAAGACTGATAGTTATTCGCATCTGTAAAGCCAAGAATAATTTTTGAAAATATGACCTCAACGAATTCTTAAAACAACTGATAAATGACTTTCATATAAGCCCTCTCAAATCCTTTCCCAGGAAAATAGATGGATAACAATCTTAACAGTTCAACAAATATTTGTAAGTGCTCTCTGTCTCCCAAGTTAAATTATATATATAAAAAACTTGCTAAGCAAATAGAAAAAATGCTAGATAACATGTCCCTTTGTCATTATTCTATATTTTATAATGAGCAACTACTATAGACCAGGTATTGTGGATACAAAATGAGTAAGACAAATTTATAGCACCTCCTGGCAAGGAAAAATTCCAACTATTCCCCAAACCGAGGCATCTGCTGCAGAATGATGACAAGATTCTAGAGGCATTGCTTTGAGCAGCAGGACAGCCTGCAACTGCTTAACTCTCCTCACCTGTGCCTGTCATGGCCCGCACTGAAATGAAAAGTTATTACTTGGTATTTTCTGGGATTAGTTTGAGCATCTGTTTATCCTGAACAGTAGATAGAAAAGAATTGCTACAAGATAGTGAAGTTTGATCAGCTTAATAAAATCAGCAGTGCAATTCAATTCCATCCACCAGGCAAACTTTCAAACTCACATTCAAATTAATAATAGTAATGGACAGTCAAAAGATGCTTTGATCCAAAGGATTCCAAAGGCTTTGCAAATTTAGGTGGTGGATGTTCAAGAATGGGGTTTACACACAGCTGTGTGAAGTAGGAGAATAGCACGATAGTGCCGTCCATCAAAAGCAGAGCTAGGCTCCTAAAGATGTCACTGTGTAACAGGGAAAATAAGATTTGGGAAAATGAAATCAGGACTTTATGAGCAAGTTGATATTCTTGAAATACAACAACAGTGACAGCCCTTAGTCAAATAAAGAGATATCAATGAATTCTAATACATCTTAAATTTTGTAATTAATTGGTATGCTATGCTAATTTCTATTTACTCACTATAATCTTTCACCCTGAATGAAATACATGTAAAGCTGTATTATTTTAATATATGTATGTGTGCCCACACACATACATACAATATTTTTCTTTATTTGATTTTCCATTCAAATATCTAGTTAAAGTGACTATATACTTTATTAAAAAAAAAAAAAACCTGAGCCTCTTTTGAGAATGAAAGGGGGAACTTTTAATAATTACACTAGGGTAACAGGTGTCCACTGGGAACATCCTAGGCAAACCAGGACATATGGCCGCCTCATGATTAGTGCTTTTTTGGGTTACAACAGTTGTTGACTCCTACATTCTAGGCCATGCTTCCAATCTCTCTGAATCCCGCCTCTCTTTGTCTCATATTTTCTCTTTCAGCACTTTTCATATGGATCTCTGTTCTCTCCCTCATTTATTCAATAACTATTTAATGAACATGTTCCATGTATCAGATATTATTCTAGTAACTGAAGATACAGAATCAGCCCTTGACCTCTAAACGCTTCTATTCAAGCCTGAGATGGGAGTACACTTTAATTAACTAATTAGATAATCACATATTTAATAAAAATTTTGAAGAGTGCCACAAAGGTGAATCATACAGTGTCTGAGAACGCATGATCTGTCCCAGCTGGGAAGTAAGGGACAGCACTTTCTTTATAGCTGCCATTTAATACAATTCTAGGGAACCACTAGCAATTGTAAAAAAACTATACTTTTTTTCTGCCATTATCTTCTTCTGCCTCCTTCTTTTTATTATTTTTTTAAATTTTCCATTCTTCAGTTTCTTTTTTGTCTAATTTTATTGTATCGAAGTGACACAAGTTGAGCTACACTGAACTCAACTTCTGCCTGTTTAAGATGAGGTGTGCAAAATTAAATTAATCTATATTCCAATTTCATAAAGAATTCACAGATACATAATATAGTGCAAGAAAAGATGCCTGTGCTAGCAGTAGACAAGTTTGTCAAGGAGGGTTCTAAAAAGCTAGTCTTAGTCAGTACATCACTAACTTGTTTACCTTCAGTACTTAAGAAGACTTTGTCTTCTGCTTTTTAGAAAGTTTCCTACAAAGAACAAGCCTGCATTTCCAGCTGTGTGCAGGACAGTGTCACAGCCCAATCCCTTGGCACTGCCCAGCTCCAGCCACCATAATGTTCCACATAGATTACTGCAATCACCTTCTAACTGGTTCCCCTGTCTCCAGTCTTGATGCCACCCAATCCATTTTGCCTCCACGCGACATGATCAGCAAACACGATCTTTCTAAATTGCATATGTTATTGTGCTAACCCCTTCCTTTCTTAAAACTCCACCCTGGCTCACAGTTGTTCTTTAATTAAAATCCAAGCTCTTAATGGGGACTGACACACCCTACGTAATCTGGCCTCTGTTTTTCCCTCAAGATTCACCAACGGCTTCCTACCTTGAACTTCCTGCTCTTGTGCTGAAAGAGACCATGGTCTCTTGTGTTAACTCCAAGCCATCACATGCACTTTTTGCCTCTCCTAACTTTCACTCAGCCTCTTAGGCGCTTTCCTGGATCCCTAAGTCTGCATCAGGCACCCTTAGAATGTGCTTCCCTAGTACTTTCCATCCTTGTTATCACAGCCCCGTGTCACTTTTCCTTTTACGTTATTCACATTCTTCACTTGGCTGTGAACTATATTATAGTATAGAATGTGAACACTACGTGGGAAAACTGAACATGAGTAGGCACTCAATAGATGTTAGTTTCTTGTAAGGGCCTTAAAAAGTGGTTAAACTTTGGTATGATGGATGGGAAGTCTACAGAGTATTAGCAAAGGTATGTCTAGAGATTGAAGAACCCAAGGAAAATATAGTTATTAAATCATTCTCAATGAAAGACAAACTCATATAGGAAAATGGGAGCCAAGGCTTGAACAGCTAAGGCCTCTGATGTCAGGTTTAGGCATTTGGGATCTATTCTTAACCCTTGCTACACATTAGATTCACCTGGGGAGCTTGTAAAACACACCAATAGTTTGATTAGTCAAGAAAGGCACTCAGGCACAGCGTTTTTAAAAAGCTTTCTAGGTGAATCAGCTAGAGTTGAGACTCACAGCTCCAGGAGGCAGTGGGAACCTTTGGCATTTTTTAGCATAATCTGGTATATACTAAATTTGTAATAAAAATGTGCCAAATGAATGTTGATACTGCATATACCAGATATCTTTATTATTGGTTGCCACGGTTTTTTCATGTTTTATAAAAATATATTTATTCATTTAAAAAATGCCACAGTGACCTTATTTTCCTTTGTTATGGGTAATGCTATTTATCCACAAAATCAGTTGATTATCTCATGCTCTAAATTTTCTTTTTTCTTTCCTTATATGTAAACACAAGTGCTTTAAACATGATGTAAGCTATTTTTTCAGAATGTGCACCTTTTTCCCTGACTAATTTCTATTGTCTAAATGTTTTAGGTAAAATGTACTGCTTCTAAAAATGGCCTACAGTTCTGGCTATGAAAAAAGTCAAGTGTAACTATATTCTAAATGCCAGCTTTTCAGGTGTCTTAACCAATTAGTATGCAAGGTTTCTTCAGTTCTAAACTGTAGAAAATCCTCCAGGCAAAGTACAAAGCATGATGAGACAGTTTCATAATATGCTGTCTCCAAGAGGTACTTTGATTGAACCGGATTCATTTTCACTTTTGACAATCTTGATTTGGTCCTACATCACTAATAGAGGCTTCGTGACACAATTCGTATATTTACTAGACACTGTGAGGTTCATGATATTCTTACTTTATTAAAATGATAAATGTATGTATTTTATATATATACATACATATGTTAATGTCAGAATTCCTTGCTGTGAACAGTGATCTCTGAGATGCTCTAAAATTTTAGTCTAACATTTGAATGGCAGTTAGCAATATTATATGCTACTTTTCTCAAATTTAACAATTCTCAACTCAATGTACTGTACTTGACAAGTGGGCGCAGAGATTATGTAATAAAATCACAAAACATGATCAAACAATAGTGGTTGTAACTATTTCTTAGATTAACAGAGTTGCAATTATTGCACTATTACAAGAGTAGAGGAAAAAAGAAAATTGGCGTTATCTAATGAGTTAATATATTCTAACCCCAGTTAATGAAAAATTTTGTTTTTCTGAATTCTCGTATTTATGCCTCTGTGAAGTGTTTACTAACATTGACTCTTTAGTTAGGGGCCAGGAAGTAATTTTTGCCCCTAAGTGAGAAGAAAATTGCTATAAGTAAATTAATATTGGGGAAAGAATAACATTTAAAACTTCCATATTTTCATCAGATACTACATTTTTCCTGATTTTTAGCTTTTGTCCTTATAATATTTCCAAAACATTTAGTAAGTAAAAAAGTGCAATGGAAACTCAGAGGCCACATTTCAGCCCTTTATAAATAACTAAATAACAATCAAGTATTTATGCTAGCACTGCGACAGAAATGCCACAACAAGAGTTCATTGAAAAATTCTCTTAATTTAAGAATTACAGTTGTTCCATACAATCATAAATAAAAGCAATAATTATAAACTTTGGGGGAAAGAAGGACTAAAAATATTTTTTAAAAAATACTGTTTTTTAATCTAATTGAAAGTAAAGG
This sequence comes from Lepilemur ruficaudatus, assembly GCA_963574885.1. Taxonomy (NCBI): domain Eukaryota; kingdom Metazoa; phylum Chordata; class Mammalia; order Primates; family Lepilemuridae; genus Lepilemur; species Lepilemur ruficaudatus. The sequence continues at coordinate 45,924 of CAUYRT010103239.1, forward strand.
AAACTTTTTGCCTTGTAATGTATGATTATATGTAGTCGTGTGTGACTGGTGAATAATGTCTAAAGGGTTGCTCAAGGTTACAGGAAAAACCCTAAGGAATTCTTGCAGCAACATCCTGAAATAAGAGCCCTCGCATAATAGATTCACTGTGGTTTCCTTAGTGAAGCGAGCCTTCCGTGAAGAACACACAATCTTTAACTATGCAGGATCAGGAGGAGAATTGACTCATGCATTGGAACGCTTTCAGCTTTGGTTTACCCCTCTGTTTAAAGACGAGAGTTATGAGATTTGCTTAGTTTGATCATTTTCCTCTTTCCTTTGGTAATCTCCCTCCTGTATTATAAGATATATGATGCTTCCTTCACACTTCAAATGAAAGTTAAAATGAATTTTCGATGCACACTACATTGTAGATGCAACGTCAAAAATTTACATAAGTGATCTGAATGTGTAGCACACACAACTAAGAGTTGACAGAAGACAAAATCGTTTTCATCATGCAGAATATGTATCCAGTAAGAATCAGAATGTTCACTTGTGGGGGGCTGGGGGATGGGGAGATTGGTATTATGGCCTTAGATATAGAAATCAGACATTTACCTAAAATTTCCTCTATGGTGTTAACCTATCATCTCATTATTTAACCTCTTTACCATAATTTTTAAAATTTTAATAGTAGTAATCTTTTCGTGTTGCTAGATAAGAGCCTTAACATTTTAAAGATAGCAATATTTATCAAATTAAATTATAGATATGGTATTATGATAGCAGAAAACCTAGTGGTATTTTCTTGAATTCATAAGCATCTAAAATAGAAAGGCAAAAAAAATCAAAGAAATTTTTGAAAAGAAGAATGTTGGGGAATTGCTACACTGGTTATTAAAATGCAATGCAGAGCTACAATAACAAGGAAGAGTGACTTGGATTCAAGAACCAAAAGGCAGATCAAAGAAATTGAAAAGAAAATCTAGAAAGGAATCTTAATTATGATTAGTGTTTTGTACTCGAAAAAAGTATCATCACAAATAAAAATAAGCAAACAAATATCTAACAAAATGAAATCAGTTACTAAAAATACAATTGACAATCTAATAAATCACAAGGAGAGGCATGCAATGCATGATGCCGTTGACAGTGGGTTAAATAAACTAGGTCCCAATATTACGGCCAAACACATTCCAGATAAATTAAATATTAGTGTCAAACTAAAATTCTAAAAAAGACATAAGTAATATCAATAATAATCTAATCCTAGATTTTAGAAAAAGAAGTAATCACTCAGGGAGAGGGAAAAATCAGTATTGGAATGCATAAAAAGCCCAAACTGTGTTATATCAAAACCTATCATAAGCAAAATTAAGGGTCAGGAATAAACTTGAAAAGTTTTCAAAAAAATGACAAAGGGTTATGTCATTAAATGGAACTCACACCGACCTGTAAGTTTGCCAGTGGGAAAAAGGGCCAAGTGCTTGTATGTAGAGTTGGCAGACAAGGAAAATATATGTAACTAATAAATATAATAAAACATGTTTGCCCGCACGCTAAATAAGGACATAGCAACTTAAAATGAGACGCTTTGACTCTTGGATTAGTGGGGGGAAAGGGAGGTACCATGGGATTTCACACGTCCTCTACCCCACCCTCCAGCCCATGCCTTTACCAGAGCGGCTCCGACCCTAGTGTAAGAAGGATAGAAGGATTGGTAAGGTAAAGGAAAGAGACAGAGCACCAGTGTCATGTTCTAAGAGCAGGTTAATTGCCACATCGATGTTTCTCTGTGAGACTGGGCCCAGAGAAACTGGTTTTTTTTTTATTCCCTCCTCTTTTTATAGGATTGTGACTCTTTGTAGGAGACCCTCAGGGGTCTAGGATGAAGAGAAAAGAGTAAAACGGAGATGGTGGGACAGGGAGGAGAACCCCAGAATGTGTGTCTGAGATAGACTCAATATGCACGGTTGGTCATTTAGATGGAAAGTGAGGAGGTATTTTGTACCATTCTGTGGGCCACATGTGTATGTTAGGGTGGCTAATCTGAAGATTTTCTTTTAAGTAATGGACTCGTTAGCAATAAGAAATGGTTCAGGTGTTGGTTACGATAGCAGAGCTCTTCCAAAATAGGAGTACGTGATGTGCATGAAAGAAATGTTGAGATAGTTAGCCTGATAACTGGTGCTGATAAGATCTTTCATTGATACAACCTTACTAGAAAGCATTTAAGGTATCAAGAGTTTTAAATTTTTTAAAAATACCTTCTTTGGCTCCTAACTGCATTTCTTAGAATGAGTCATTGAACAAACTTTTTTTTTTTAAGTACCTACTTTGTGCCAAGCATTTTTCTAGGAGGAGCCCATAGTGCTATTAACAAGGCAGGCCAGGTACTTGCTCTTACGGGACTTACATTCTACAGGGCCAGGGGGAGAATAGACAATAAACGTGGATAAATAAATAAGCAAGATATTATAGAGTGAATTATTATAGCTACTATAGGAGTGAAGAAAATAAATTAGAGTAGTATTTTAGTGAGTGAGCAGGAGGTTGTCAGGGAAATTCTCATTGAAGAGGTGATTTCCAGAGAAGCAATCAATATGCTGCATATATGTACCAATACACGAACAGAACTAATAGTATATGTGTGTATCTCTCTAGATAGATAGATAGGTATATACACATATGTGTATGTTATGTGTGTGCTGTGTGTGTGTTTGTGTGTGAACGCAAAGAAGAAAAGAGAAAAGGAGGGAGAAAATGCACTTTATTTTAACGAATTGACTCACACCATCATGGGGACTGGCAAGTCTGAAATTAACAGGGCAGGCAAAGAAGCTAAACACCCAGGGGAGACACATGTTGCAGTCTTGAGTCTGAAGGCAGCATTCCTTCTTCAGGGGACCTCAGGCTTCTCTCTTAGGGCCTTCAACTGATTGGATGAGGCCCACCCACATTCTGGAGGGTAATCTGCTTTACTCAAAGTCTACTGATTTTAATGTTAATTCCATCTAAAAATACCTTCACAGCAACATCTAGACTGGTATTTGACCAAGCAACTGAGCACTACCCAAGTTGAATCATCAAAGTAATTATCACAGGTGATATTCCAGCTGACAATTGAATAAGATATAACCAGCCATGTGTAGTCCCAGTGGAACAGATGCAAAGACTTTAAGGTGGGAAAAAGTGTGAGGTGTTGAGGAACAAAAAGAAGACCAGGGGGCTGGGTCCCCGTGGTGTGTTGGAGTTCCTACTACCTCCGAAGAATTAATTACAAACATTTCTTTCCAATTCCAAGGTCAGTGACATCACACTGGTAGCTTGCAATCATCAAATGCTGGGAGTATTTACACTAGAACAATCAGCAAATGCTGCAAACCAGGGCTTTTATTTCTTCCACTTTTTAAGCATTTACCAGCACAGTACTGATGGGAAGACCTAAAGGGGTAAGCATGGGCCTTATATGGCTCATCTAAAAATTTAGCTCAGTGTAATGATTCACATTTTCAAGTCCTATTATAAGTCGAAAGGATTCACAGTGTATTGATAAACATGCTTTGTAGGGCAGCAGGATCCTGAGTAGGAGAACTAGTGAGATGATTGAAGAAGTCTAGAGAAGAGATAATGGAGGCTAGGCTAGAGTGTGGGAGGCACAAGGAGAGAGGTGAACAGTTTTCAAGTGCACATGTTGGATGAGGTGCTAATAGTTCTTGGGTGTAGGAACGTACAAGGAGAGAGATTCAGAATGATCCCTGGGTTATTGATTTAAGCAACTGGGCCCATGTTGGAGTCCTTTTATGAGATGGGGACACTTAGGAGGGAGAGTTTCAGCAAGAAAATTTGGGGCAGAAGACAGGGGAAGTTAGTTTTTGCTTTGGCCCTATTGACTTTGAGATGCGTGCTACACTGAAATGCCTGAAGTCACTAATGGAGAAGTTTTATGTGTGTACTTATATTTGGAACTCAATGGAAAGTTCAGGCCTGGAGATGTAAATTTGGGAATTATCTCCATACAAATGCTAATTTTCCTAAGGAAATCATCAGAAATTCAGAGACTTAGAGGTTAAAATAAAAGAACACGAAAGGATATATGCTAAATGGCTGAAGGTGTGAACTTAATAACTCAATATATTAACATGGTTTGCTATGACTAGTGTAATTGTGAGTAATTTAAATATTCTTTAATTTTTTTGTCCTTTAGAAATTCACTTAACAAATAAGTTATTTTTAAAATTAGAAGAAAATCTTGTTTTAAAAGAAATGTTAAAAGATTAGATTAATGATAAAATTAAAATATCTAAGTAACTAAAAATTCTATCTAGTTATTGAGTAATTTAACCGTTTCTTTGACCTAAAGCGCTTTCAGTTATGTAAGCACACTATTTTTTATTTTGCTTTCTCATTATTAAATTATACATGCATGCTATAGGCACATTAGAAAATACAAAGAATAAAGGGAAATAATTTACATACTACTGGATATTTCATTTTATTGATCTTATTTTATCCACTGTGATATAATTCTATCTTTTTATATCTTATTATAAAAACTGTGTGCTATTAGCCCCTTAATGGTGTATTTTTATCAGAGGTCACAAAACGTTCACTACTTCCTATGGTTTTACATCCTGTGATAGTGATCTACAATGTTTAGGCTCCATGGTACTATTGCAGTCTAGTGTTTCACTGGAATTTTTCATTTTCACTTCAATGCCATAAAACTGCAACCTTAAATTTATTGCAATATTTACATATATGACAGCTGTTAAAGCTACAGTAGTTGAAATACACTTAGGGAATAATTACTAGGGCAAATGTGTATATACACACACACATTCTTTCATGTAAGTTATTTATTGTAACTTTGAACTTTTTTTCCCTGTGGTTAAAAAAAGAAGATATATGTGTTGATATTTATGTAATGAAGTTACCCAATTCCCTCACTTCGTTCATTCATTTTTTTGTTCATATCAATATTTACTGTGAAGTTTATTAAAAACCTACTATGTGCCACACAGTGAGCCAAACGCAGCACAGTCGGGGAGAAGGACACATAAATGGAAAAACAGTATTGCCGTGTGGCAAGAACTGTTGAAAGGGTATAATCAAAATGCTTCGGAATCACACAGGGACATGGGAGAAGGTGATCCTTGAGCTGGGTGAATGAGCACTTACCAGGCAGAAGAAACAGCATTTGCACCTGCAGGGAGCTACCAAAGGAGGAAAAATGATTGGGGCAGGAATAAAATTTGCAAAGGGGTTTTGGATCAACTTGTGATGGGTCTTGCGTGCCAAGCGAAGGAATTTAGATGACGTGTTGCGGTTCACGGGAAGTCAACAGACATTTCTTTGCATGGAGACTCTCAGGATCAGTTTGGGCTGGGAAGAACATTCTGCAGCAAGGTGAGGACAAATCAGAATGGGAAAAACAGATAAGATGAACACTGTGAGAGGCTGAGTTCAGTGCAACAGATAAGAAGGGCCGAAAATCTGGGCAGTCTCTGAGGATGAAGAGGAGGAAGGTGATTTGACCGGTAAAAATATTTTAATGATTGATGAAAGAGAGAACAGAGTGAGGAAGAAAGAAAATAGAGAAGAAAAATTTTAAAAGAAAGTTGGGTGTGAAAATCAGAGATTGGGAAGTAATTTGAAGAAGCGTTAGAATCAAACAAAATTTTTTAAAGGTTAAGTGAAATTCAAGCAGATAGATAAAGGAGAAGATATATTGGGGGGAAAACAGAGAGTAATAAACTTTTCTAAATTGAGATCAATGTGTTCGAAATACTTAATGTCTTAATTTTTCCTAGGTTGAGATGGGAGAACAAAAGGGCTGATCCGAGATTTGCTTTCATCTAGACTACATAGGAGCTTTGGAAGAAGAAGACATGAGAATTTTGAAGATGATTGGAAGAAAAGTGCCTGGCACAATGAGGTTAAGAACCCTGACCTGCCCTCTCACCTTTCCTGGAAAGGTGGAACTAAGAAGTTCCATGATGAACAGAGAACTCACCCTGAAAGCAGAAGAATGGGTGGAGTCACTCTAGTTTTGCAGTGGAATGGTGCTTGATGTTGCCAAAGGAGACAGGAGCTTACAGATTTGACACATTCCCCTTAGTGTACACTTTCCAAATGGTGTCATAACTTTACAATAACATGTAGACCATACATGGAACCACTGCACTAAGAATAAAGTCCATGTTCTAGTTCTGGCTGTCCTGCCTCTATCACCTACAAATATGACTTTGGACAAATGACCTTATTTTCACTTCTGTGAATTTCAATCTTATCATGTATAAAATGATGTTATTAATGTTCTCTGTCTTCCCCATTGGGCTTTGTGAGGAATAAACGATAATGCTAAGAAAAAGACATTGAGAATTATAAATCACAATTCAAATGCAAGGTATTCATGTGGTTATTGTCATTATTATTGCCTTGTTCACTCAGCTAAGACCATAGGACCCAAAAAATCTGAGAACTTTCTTATGACCAATAGAGGCCTTATTTGATTTAGGGGCTCAAGGAATCTTCAACTTATATGATTGAGTTTCACCAATCCCAAGTCATGCATCAAGAATCACGATAAAAATCAGTAACATGAGACTTTAAGAATAATTCTTTTTCATCACCCTCTGATTCTTCCTACTCCCCCAGTCCTAACTCCTAAATTGATCCTAGCTACAAGGGCCAAATTGCAAAGTAGAAGATTTCATGGGAGCATTCCTCGAACTGTGTGTGCACTCTGCTTTTATGCTTTCTGCATAGAGAAAGGGAAAGAGAAAAATCAGGTTGCCCTTACAGTTATACAGAACGTCCTCCCAACAATTTCCTTGGTAGAGCCTCAGAGGCCCTGTGTGAACCAATCCTGCTCAGGCCCCACCACATGGCTTCCATGCCAAGCTCCTCCTGCCTCAATACTGCTTGCAAGTCACCCCGACAGCTTCCCTGACAACACATGAAAAAACAAAACACGCCTGATTGTATTCTATTGTCCTTGCTCTGCTTCGCAACACTCGGTCACCAGTGGTTGTAGAACACACATATTTGTTTCTTACCTGTCCCCCTTCCCAACCACGTAAGATCCACACATATCAGACTTTGTTTACCACTGTAAGCTATGTGCCTGCTCTGTGGAGGGCATTCTATAAATTATAATATTTGAACAAAAGAATGAATACATCTGTAAATGGATGTATTAGTTTCAAATGTCCTGTGTTCTTAGAAGAATTCTCCAAATTTAAAAATATAAAGTATTATGAGGACAATCACTCAAGATAGAAAGAAAGAGAAAGAAAGAAAGAAAGAAAGAAAGAAAGAAAGAAAGAAAGAAAGAAAGAAAGAAAGAAAGAAAAAATGCACCATTCAGGTGGTTGACCAACTTAGAGGGAAGACAGTAGGAGGAGCAGGACATACAAGGTCAGACACACAGCAGGGAAGATGGCAGATTCTAACAGGTTGACCAACTCCTCAAGGGGAGCTAGGAATTTTCTCGTTTTAGGATGAAACGTCCCTCATCCCATGCAAGCCCACAGTCCCAGGCAAACCAGGACTACTGGTCGCCCTAGATTTTAGAGTCAAATGCTCCCAAGGATTTGAATTTCCTACTCACGTTTATTAGCGATATGATCTTGGGCAAGACATGCTGTCTCTGACTTTAGTTTCTCATTCGTAATTGGGGATGCAAATACCTGTATCAAAGGTTTGTGAGATTTCTTTAAAAAGAGTATATGTGAAACACTTAACACATTGCCAGTACATAACATGTGCTGGATAAACAGCAAGTGATGTTATCAAAGTACCTGGTTGATAACTGGGACTCAATAAATGTCAGCTTAACGACCAGGGTAGATGCTAATTCCTGAGTGGTTTTTTTGTGATGTGGATAATGACTTTTCATAATATTATACCTATTTCAAAAGGTGTAATAAAGAGGCCTACAGAGTGACATTTTAATAGTACATTTGCCTTTCTGTTCCCAAAGCCATTATGATAATTTCTTCATCTAGAAGAAAAACATTTTTGTTCTCATAGTGTTTGTTATTATCAAAAAAAACTATGTCGTGTGGTAAAAATAAAAAGTAAAACTTTTATGAACATTTATAAAGTTTTATACATTTTAAAACACAGCATAAGTATTTTTTTACCTGCCAGTATCAATAATTTATTTATTCGAAGTCCCTCAAATAGGCTGGTGAAGGCTGGGAAGAGCAAATTTTAGGAAAGCATAATTCTCATCAACAAAAACGAATGTCTCAACTAGTTTTATGAAATAAAAGCCTTTAAAAATAGTCACTTGGAGTTGATTTGGAAAAAACGTTCTCGTGTCTGTTTCTGTTAATGCCCACATGAGTTTTACTAGTTGCAACTGAAATCACAAAAACCAGGGCTTGATGCTTAACTGGCAAGAAGCCAGGATAATGAAATTAATAACATATGCTGAGGAACCCATTTGTAACAATTTTTTCATTAAAAAAAAATGAGGCAGCTCAAAGCTACTGACAAGGCTTTCTCTCCCTGCCCCCAACTCTTTATTTATTTATTTATTTTTGCCTTCAATGTGTCTGTATGTTGAAGTTGACGGTTCTTAGCTCACAATTCACATGACTTCAACATTTAAGCAATCCTGTAGCTGTTAGGCAGAAAGTTTATTTTTGTTGTTGTTTTGGTAAGTTTCGTTTTGTGTTTGTTGTTGATTCGTTTTAGGTCAGAGTTGAATTCTGTGAGTCTCTGCCAATCAGTGACACTCCCCAGGTCACAGGCAAGCCCTGTACTGGGGACAGAGGTGGTCTGGGTTGCATTGGCTCGTCTCGCTTGTCAGCACACTGACAGGGAACCCTTCTGAATTAACTCTTGAATCACAATAGTCATGGCCAAAGGTGTGTGCATCTGATTTAGAGAAGAACCCTCTAAAGACCTCTCTTAAAACTTAACCTTGACTTTATGCACATCGCTAGTAAGGCTGGAAATCCAGTTTGCAAACATATAATAAAATAGGGACAGAAAAATCAGGAGAAAAAAATGAGCAATTGAAAGCAGCAAAAAGAACAACTGACAGTTAAGTAGGAGCTGGAGAGATGCTAAAACCAGGCACAGGAAAAAATACAGCACTCTCTGCCATCGCTAGGTGCAGAACTTTTACCAACTCTACAGTTTTGGGGGGCATCATAGGATTTTAGGAAGTTAGAGATGCTAATAGTTGGCGTATAATGATAGATGTTCATACAGATAAGCTTGAGTCATGAAGATAGGGCAGGTTCCACGTTCACTGTTGAAGAACATGGTCAGGATTGTCATCCATGTCACAGTTGTTAAAATAAATAATATAGATAGATCTAGAGTAACTCACATACTATAAATGTGTTTTTTCGGTTGTCTATGCATAGAGCATGATCAGAAGGATACACACCAATAATGGATCTCTCTGAGCAGTGGGCTAGAGGGGAGGAAGAAAAGAAGAGCTCTACTTCATATAATTCTGTTTTACTGAAGTTTTCAAAATGAGTTTATTTTTTTGCAATAAAAATATTTAAATGTGCTCTAGGGAGGATAACACATTGCTGCATTCTTACCCATGTACTCTTCCTCAGTCAGCCCCTAAGACAGCGAGATCCGTAAGGACAGGGTCAATATTCATTCTTGCTACCGCCTGTACATTGAACCTATGCACTCCACTCTATCTCTGCATATCTCTTTTATGTGCTGGGAGGAAAGTATAAATTAGATCTAGTTCTTTCTCTCCAGAAGCTAATAATCGATTAAGAAGCTGAGAGGATAAAAACATGTGATGCGAGGAATGCAGAAAAATAGGGGGAAGGAAGACTTGGGACATGTGGCCTTGGAGCCCAGCAGGACAGGGTGCAGCCAGGGGAGATGCAGGGAGGCCGGTTGGAGGAAGCACGGGAGCGCCGGGGAATGACGAGACAGAGGGCAAGAAGGGCTTTGCCATAGGCACGACAGGGAGACAAACTGCAGTGATGTTAGGATGTTAGAGAGATCTGAGTCATCCCCACGGTGGCCCCTTGTTTGGGGGCCTGGCTTGTTCCATTTAATGAACACAGATACCACAAGAAGCCTTCCACTGTGTATCTACGGGTTCATCCCTACCCATACCCAGTACTCTTCTGTGTGGCCCAAATCCATCTGTTACTACCAGACTCTGGAACTCCTAAAGGCAACACCTAACCCGCACAAAGCACTGACATATTTAACAAATGCTCTTTTAATAAATAGTTTTTTAGAAAGCATTGGTAACTTGTAAAACTTCTACTTTGTAGCTCTGCCAAGTGTCTTGCATATAGAACACTGAATATTGATCTCTTTATCATGAGCTATTCTTTCTTTCTCTTTTGAACTCAGGAGTAAGTGATGATGAAATTAAACCAAAGATTCTTCCTAAACAAAGAAAAAAGCCACAACATTTGTTTTAACATTCTTAAGTGTCTATCACTCTATTTGAAATATGAGGACAGAAATAAACTGGTATCAAGGGCATGCAATCTTCTCGAAGATTCTTCCCACACTCCTACGCTGACTTCTGTGAGTTTATATGACTGTATTGGGTGGGTGAGGGTGGAGAAAGAAGCAATATTTAGTTGAAGGTTGTCAGGCCATCAAATAGTTGACCTGCTCATTGTCTCTAATTCAGAGAGGAACATAATGTGTTTGAGCTCTGCAGCACGAAATAGAAACAGCATTTCATGAGTGCTGTCTGCTGTAGTGACAAAATACTACACATTACATACAAAAGTTCTTTTGGAGGCTCAGATGAAAGCTTTACTGAGGACACATGGCTGATTTCAGCAAGTAAGAAGGCAGACAGGAGAGAGGAAACCACAGCGCTGCATGTAACTATATGGAAAGAGGAGCACAGAGAGGCTGAATGACATTAAAGTCAGTGAACTGGGCATCCAGAATCAGTTAAGGGAGGACAGGAAAACTAAGAGTGTGATGAATAATGTAGTGGTGGGCAAGACATTGACCATCACAACATGTAATTGTGAGAAAATTGTTATAACAAGCAGGGAAATTAGCCATACATCACGCAACAAAATACAAACGGAAAGAATGACCTATGGCACAGGACTTGGTGTATTGAGGCTATAAAACTCAAAATTGCTTAAAGATTTCCATAAGGTCCTTAAAATTCATGAGAGAAAAATAAAACCTGACAAGTAAGTTTCAAGGCTGTTGAGGAAGAAAAGGGACATTTACTGTTAACTGGGATATTAATGTAGTAAGAATGCAAGAATGATATAATAAACCAATATAGAATCAAATCAAAAATTCTTACAAACCAGAATAAATCTGAAAACTACAAAGATGAGAAAAAACACAAATTTTTCTATAGGTTCTATTAGAAAGGAATCTATGGCAATCAAAACAGAATCCATGCAGGAGGAAAGAATATTGGAGAAAAGAGATAGTATCAAAGATGACGAAAGACAAGAAAGGCTGGGCTCCCTTTAATATTTTTATATTCGATACTAACAAACACAATATTGTGTGCCAGGCACTCTACACAGTACTCCATAAGGTGAAATCATGGAACCCACACAACAGCTCTGTAACTGTCAGTTATACTGATTATGGTCCAAAGATGAAAGAAATGGATGAGAAAAATGAAGACCTCTAGAGTTTCTTTTTCACGATAACCAGCTAGTAAGTGACAGAGCAGGTATCAACCCAGCATCCATACTTTTAACCTCTCTTATATTTACTAACTTTTGCCTTCAGGCATAACATTCAACACAACCTGGAAGACTAGTACATTTTTCTCATTCATGTGACATAATGTATCATATGGTCACTGGTATATATTGTAGCTAGGCTTCTCCAGTGATCACTCAATTATTAAATTAACCTTATTTAAATATATTTACCCCATCTCTTATTTCCTTCATTCACAAAGCAAGCATTTATTGACTGTATCCTCTCCACAGAGATATGTTTAGCTCCATGGGAAAAACAAAAATTGTAGAATGTAGTCTGCTGTGATCTGAATGTTTGTGTCCCCCCAAAATTCATATGTCAAAAGCTAATCACCGTGGTGATGGTGTTAGGAGGTGGAGCCTTTGGGAGGCTCTGCCCTCACGAATGGGGTCAATACCCTTATAAAAGAGGTCCCAGAGAGCAGCCCTGCCCCTTCCACCATGTGAGGCCATAGCCACAAGGCACCCAGAAAGCAGTCCCTTGCCAGATACCAAATATGCCAGAGGCTTGACCTTGGACTTCCCAGCCTCTAGAACTGTGAGAACTAACTTTATGGCATTTGTAAGATACCCAGTCTGTGATATTTTGTTATAGCAGCCCGAATGGACTAAGACATAGTCCCTGCTTTCAAGGACAGTGCACTAGTTGGAGTAGATTAATTGTTCTAGCAAACAATCCCAACATTTCAGTGGCTTCTCACAATAAAGTGCTACTCTTCCCATTCCAGTGAGGCTCGTGTGGGTTGTGGGGGGAGGGGCTCTATTCTAGGGTCAATCAAGAACATGCACTTTCTCCATGACAGGCTCTGCTACTCAGGAATTGTCTCCATTCAGCAGGAGGTGGGGAAAGAGAGGAGAATGATGTCTGGAAGCTTTGTAAGGATCAGACTGGAGGTGGGGGCAAGGCACCCGGTTTCTGCTCCCACTTAATTGGCCAGCTCTCTGTCATATGGCCACACCTGATGGGAAGGTGGTGCCAAGAAGAGCCAGGAAAACTTTGCCACAGTCCAAAGGCAAGAAAAGACTCCACTGGCTTTCCTTTGGATACCAACCACTGCATTTGCATCAGTGGCATTTAGAGAGGAAAATAGAACCTGCCCTGGGATGTTCAAGTTGGAAGGAATTATTAAAATCCAGGGCCTGATTAAAGATTTAACAAAACCGTCACAAGATTAGGGTGCAGAAAAGTCAAGGAAACTGCTACTACTGTTTGGGAAATCAGGAAACTCAGGAATCTCAGGGAGCCACCACTGAGGACCTCCGGCCTATAGTCCTTGAGTAGGTGGTTTCCAGGAAGTGGGGTCAAACTCTCACATCTGCTAGCAGGAGTGGAAAATATGGGAGCTGGCCTTTAATAAGACATTCTCCGGGAATCTCTGGCTATTAAAATAAAACATCAATACATCATGAATTAGAACATAAATATGAAAAGTTACCTTAGAGAGTTAAGGCCATTCTAGGCCATCAATACAGGATTCCATTGCAAATGAATCTATCATCTATCTATTGACAATTTTAATGCAAATCTATCTGTATCTATCATGTCAATTGGAAGGCACTGTTTGTAATAGCAAAAAATTGGAATCAATATGAATGTCTATCAATAATATACTGGTTAAATGAATTAAAATATATACTTATATGGAATAATATGTGCAATTTAAAAATTGAAAAAGCCTCCCATATGTTAATGGAAAGATATTCAAAATATATTGTTAACGTATAAAACCAGGTTTCGAGAATTGGATATGTTATGTTACCATTTATATAAAAACAGTAAGAAAAACTGGACACTATAACTGTATTGGCTTATCAAGCATAAAACTTTTCTGGAAAAATAAACAGAAAAATAACATGGTTACAGGTTACATGTTGGGGTGATGAGAACTGAGAAGATAGGGAGCCAGATGGGAGAGAGACTCTTCACTATCTGCTGTTATATCTGTGTCAATGTGTCAATATCTGAACCATGGAAATATGTTCCCTATTTTGAAAATTGATTAAAAATTAAAAGAAGCATTTATGAAATACTTGTGTAGAGACTACTAAAGCTGGGCACTGTGGGTGGAGGGAATAGAAAAGAGTTCTTAAATTCTTTACTTGGGCAAACAAAACATGCACCACTTAACACTTACTTGGTAAGCAACATAAAAGTAAACACAAATTAGGACAAGACAAACCACTGCTGTAAGTGCTAGGGGCATGGGAGTAATGGCACGCAGAGAATTTGCTGAGTATAATCAGAGATGTCTCCCTGAGGGAATTGAATTGCAGGTTTGAGAGAAAAGAGATACGGTGTCATAAACAGTGTGGCTTTGCACATGCAACATTCTGGAAGCTACCTCCAAGTATGGAGAATCAAACTAAATTCTTTCAAGTCACTGAGTGAGATTGAGAAGCTGGTGCCTTGAGAGGGTGGAAGACTATTAATAGTAGCTTGAGGTTGCTATCACAAGACCAAGTGAAACGGCCATATTCATCTTGTTTAGGTAGTGATGAAGTGACCAACCAACTTGGTCTTGGTTTATATTTGTTTTCCACCCTGTTATCTTACTGGATTCTGTTATTGTCTATAATACTTTTAAACTGATTGTCTTTGATGTTCCAGATACATATTTATATCATTTATAAAGGTAATAATTTTACTTCTTCCTTGCCTAATTTAGTGGCAATCACTTGGCTAGCTATTGAGATAAGATATATTTTATTAATATTACTTTAGGGAGCAATTTAATTGTTAAGTATTTAAGTGCTTTTTAAAATAAGAATGGATTGAATTGTGTTAAATTCCTTTTCAGCATCTATGGAAATAATCTTTTTTCTTTCTTTCATACTTATGAATATAATGGATTATACTGATGGATTTACTAATATTAAATCATCCTTGCATTTCTATTAATAGAATTCTTTCTATTAGATCATTATGCTCTATATTTTAGGGTGCTTATGTATTTTTTTGTCACTATTTTATCCAAGAGTTTTGTGTTAATGTTCATTAAGTGAGAGCTCTGTGTAGTTTTCTATAAGGGGCTGTCATGGACAAACTTTAATGTGGCCTCCTTGTGTTCATGGACTTGTATAACCAACTTTCCTTGGGGGTGAGTTGGGTCTATGATTTGCTGCTAACCGGTAGAATACGGCAGAGTTGATGAACTGTACCTCCCATATTTATACATTGTACAAATCTCCATCTTGTTAGCGAACTTGCCCTAGAGGCTCTCTCTCTATTGGGGGCATTGAAATAGCAAACCACAGTGAATTCTATAGCCACAAATACATGCACAGTCTTTATTAGGTTTTGGTATCCAGGTTTTCATATTTTCTGGAAAAGACTCAGAAGTTTCTCTTCTTTATTTATACTTTGGATCTGATTAAATAACATCATCTTCCGAAAGTTTAGTGGAAACCCTATATTAACCTGTTTTCACCTGGTGCTTTTTTAGAGGGGAAGTTCCCTGACAGTCTTCTTCATTTCTTCTGTGTAATTTAGCCTGCATCAATTTTTCTATTTCTTCTGAAGTCAGTTTTAGTAAATCACATTATATAATAAAAATGATCTTTTCATCCAGGTTTTTTAATTTATGGATATAGAATTGAGCAAAATTAGTCCCATAATTTTCTTAATTTCCTTCATCTCTAAACTTTCAAAATCCAGGTCAGTGAGTGGTTTAATCAGTTTTTTTTTTCCAAAAAGTCAGCTTTTGAATTTATTAGTTTTATTTACTTATTCATTGATTTATTTATTTTCTTATTAATACAATCTTCATTAATTCATTTCTAGTATTTATTTGTTGTTTCTTTTATCATATTTTAAGACACATGTTTAACTCTATTTGTTTTCAATTTTTTTTTTTTTTTTTGAGACAGGGTCTCGCTGTATCATGCAGGCTGGTCTCGAACTCCTGAACTGAAGTGATCCTCCTGCCACAGCATCCCAAATAACTGGGATTGCAGGTGCCAGCCACCACACTTGGCTTAGTTCTCAATCTTTTCTGTTTAGTGAGAAAATATTTAAGACCGCAATTTTTTTTTTTTCTGAATGCTGTTGGCTATACCTCATAAGCACCAATATGAAGTATTTTCATTATCATCACTTTTTAGACACTTTATAATTTTAGATTAAATTTTGTCTTTCAGAAAATTAGTAAGAACTTTCTAACATTCCAGTAAGTGGGAGCATTTTGTTATTGCTTCTGTTACTTTCTAGTTTTGTTGCATTGCGATTAGAGAATGTTTTACGTATTTTGATTTCTGATTTTTTGAAGTTTACTAAGATTTTCTTTATTGTCTGGTATGATTCATGTCCATGGAAAGTTTATGGGCATCTCAAAACAAGATGTATTATCTATTATTTTCAGGGTTCAGTACTTGATATATATTACCTGACTCTGACATTAAATGTTATAAAAATACATGAGGGAAGACTGATTTTCTTCTACCATATAAGTGACTTGATATTTTTTTCTGGCTGCCCAAAGGATTTTTTAATTTTTTGAGTCCAGTAACTTTACTAAAAATGTTCAGATATGGAATCTCTATTATACATGACCTGCCCTTAATATTTAGACTCAAGTGCTTTTGCTTTTGTTTTATTTTAGGGAAGTTTTCTTGGATTGTATCTTTAAGTATTTGTTCTATTCTATTTTCCTGTTACACAGACTAAAATTATGCATACACTGTGTCTCCTTTTATGGCTTTTTATTATCAAAATTTTCTCTTTAATTCTTTTTAGCCATTTATCTGAATTATATTTTATTTTTCTATTTCTCTCTTCTGTTTTCATTACTATTTTTCCCCAATTTACTTTTGGGCTTCTTCTAATTTCTTTTTCATGTTTTAATTCTTATATTTTTCATACTTTCTTATTAACAAATTCTAGTTTATTTGCTACTATTATGTTATGTCTCCACCTCTCCGCTAAGTTCTTACTGTTCTGTTTTGTGGTCTTCATTTGTAGAGGCCACTGCTACATTAACATCTCAAAAAAAAAATCTTTATAGCAAAATATTTGTTTAAAATTTAATCTGTTCCATGGCAAGTGATTCTGATAATAAATTTTGCTGCTCATTTACTCCTTTATTCTTACGGCTTCTCTGCATAGTTGCTAATTCCTTTTTATGGTTTATTATTGTATGAACTGAGCATTTGTGGACTAGCTGTAATATACAATGTAAGTTTCCTGTAAGCAGGGATGGGGCTGGGTAGTGCTCTAAGCTAGCTGGGGTAGTGCTCTAAGCTAGCTGTGTTTTGCGTTAGTTTTTGTTTTCCTGGTAACACAGACGCTGCCTTATCCCCAGCTGCCACAAACCTAGGATGCTTCATGCAAATATGGGTTTCTGTATGATTCTTGTTGTAAACATGTCTCTCTTTTTCTAAATTAATCATTCTACTTAGTTGTGGGTGACGAATGGTAGCTTCTGCCTTCAACCAGCTCACTCCTGTTTCTGCAGAAGATGTAGTATCTTTTGACACTCAGATGTAACTCTCCCTTCAGGAGCTGTATTTTGGTTACACATTCAGAAGTCCACCACCACCATGCATCCCTGTTCGCTGCCTTCCTTGCAGCTTTTGCATGAATTCTGTTTTCAGCAACCTTTACAAATTGTGGCTCCCAGTGTTGTTAAAAATGGAATTTGTCCTTTTATTTTTGAGTTTGCTTATTTTCTTTCTGATAGTACAGAAAACTAAAGGAGGAGAATCCTGAGTGTACAGTGCCATATCTATGCCAGAAGTCAATAAATTCTCCTTGAGTGACTCTGATCAGCAACTTCTAATAATGTTACACCCTTACAGAGTAACTGTATATTTGCTGCATCATGGCAAACATCTGGTTTTATTTTTTAATTTTTTTTCTGTCCTGTTTCCCCTCCCTCATACTGTGACCATAATGGGGCCATCAATTTCATTACCATGCTTCCTGAATACGAGGGTGGCACATGATTTTATCCCTTTAGGTGAAATGCTTAGCCCCATTTAGGCACATGACCCAAGCAGCATCAATCAGAGCTCTTTGGGGAGATTATTGTAGAGAGTGGAGGGAAATAATCTTTCTTTTTTGCAGATTTCGAGCAATACAAATCCTATAAGCCTGGTGCTGTTTATGGTTATCTTTTCTTTCACATAGGAAAAGGCTTGCCTGAGAAAGAAGAGATGGAGGGAGAGAGGACAATTATTAAAGACATGGCCTGAGTGCCTGGATCCAGCTATGCCTGAAACGAGAGTGTGGTGTTTGTTGTTATGTGAGCCAATAAATTTTATCTTTTGCTTGAGCTAATTTGAATTGGAGTTTTGTTTCTTAGAACCGAACAGTTACGGATGGTTCCAAGATCTTTAAGGTTTCCAGATGTATTATTGACTTAGAGATTTTATGCTAAAATTTAAAACATTTTTCCATTATTTTGACCCATGAATGTGGTATCTAAGAAGTTTTTTTAACTGTTTTACTTAATTTGTACTTTTATAAATGTACAACTTTATCTTAAAATTTATTTTCTCTTATTGCACCTTAAAACTCATTCTTAGATTTCTATAAGTTAAATCAGTTCATGTAGAGGAAATTTGCTAAGATAAGACTTCAAACATTTATGGGATTTTCTTAAGAATGTGAAATAATCTGTCCACTATTTTGTTTTCCTTTAATGTGTTCCCTCAGATGTAGCTCTGATTTTCAGAATGTATTTAGAATAGTTTTCTACTAATTAAAATATGGCTAGGTGACATCATTACTTTCAGAAAAAAGAACATTATATAGCCTTGAATTCCCAGGAGGTAAACTTGCTTTTGGTAGATGTGCAATGCCAAACCAGTGGTTATTTTCCTGT
This sequence comes from Lepilemur ruficaudatus, assembly GCA_963574885.1. Lineage (NCBI taxonomy): Eukaryota > Metazoa > Chordata > Mammalia > Primates > Lepilemuridae > Lepilemur > Lepilemur ruficaudatus. Next base: position 64,441 of record CAUYRT010103239.1, read on the forward strand.
GATACTGGAGACAGAAGAAAATATTTGCAACTGTCTGTACCACAACAGACCTGAGCAACTATGGATGCTAGAAGTCATCCCACCTCCAATGACTACTTGATGGGAAGGTGGCTTTATCAGAGACTGAGAATTAAGAGACTCATATAGAAGTAGTATTCTTTATTGAAAAGCAAGGTTTATAATCTAAACATATGGCCTTTGGTAATTAAGCAAGAATTTTTTTTTTTTTTTGAGACAGGGTCTCGTTCTGTTGCACCGGCTAGAGCGCAGCAATGTCATCATAGCTCACTGCAACCTCAAACTCCTGGGCTCAAGTGATCCTCCTGCCTCAGCTTCCCGAGTAGCTAGGATGACAGGCACACACTACCACACTAATTTTTTCTATTTTTTGGTAGAGACAGGGTCTCGCTCTTGCTCAGGCTGGTCTCAAACTCGTGACCTCTAGCAATCCTCCCACCTTATCCTCCCAGAATGCTAGGATTACAGGCATGAGTCACCATGCCCGGCCAAGCAAGGATTTTTGTATGGATAATAAAAGCAAAGTTGTGCTTCAAAATCAGGTAGGTATAGGATTAATCTTAATTCTATCATTATAAGGAACCCTGCAAATAAAGAATTGCCCTTTTATTTAAAAGCAACTCTCTGATAAAGCATGCTGTCTCTTGTATGATTTCTATATACTTTAATTTAATAAAATAATTATGTCTAAAATAAAATAAAATTTAGTCAATATTCTTAATACAAAAATAGTTTGGGGCCGAGTGTGGTGGCTCACGCCTGTAATCCTAATACTTTGGGAGGTCAAGGCAAGAGGATCTCTTGCAGTCAGGCATTCAAGATCAGCCTAAGCAACATAGCAAGATCCTGTCTTTACTAAAAAATAGAAAAATTAGCTTGGTGTGGTGGCATGCACCTGTAGTCCCAGCTATTCAGGAAGCTCAGGCAGGAGGATCACTTGAGTTCAGGAGTTAGAAGTTGCAGTGAGCTATGATGATGCCCTCATGTCTGGGCAACAAGTGAGACTCTGTCTCCAAAATATTAAAAAATTAAAATAAAAATAGTTTTATCCTGACTAGATGCTTAAACTTTCCTAATGTATTAGACAATACTTTTTAGATAATGATATTATCATTCAAAAACATTTAATAATATAGTATGTATCTGTAATACATGTAAATTTCTTATACCATAGGAACTTACATGCCAAAATAAATGATCGTGGAAACATTATTATGTTATTAATGAAGAAATCCTAGTTTTCAAAAATATAAGTAAAAAGTAATAATTACATACTTATATTACACTTTACCTAAAACAAAAGACTGAGACATGGTGATGATGTTAATTTCTGGGAGATTCAGTTTTCCCAAGGGTTCATTCAATTAGAATGACTGTCCTGAGCCCCACAGCCTGATGGGTTGGGGCTGATGGATCTGACCTATGTCTCTCAGGAGGAACTTGCTGGTGAACAGAGTGGCTCCCACAAGCCAGCACCAACAGGTGCCCAAGGCTCCCTGCCCTAAAATTAGTTCCAAATCCACATTTCCTTTCCCCTCCTCAAGACAAATGTATATGCGCCATTCTCCTTCCTCCAGACATACTGTAGATACCCCTATTGTCATTTGTTTTCTGCCTCCAAGCTGTCCGCAGTGTTGATGTCTGGAGGAAGGAGAATGGCGCATATACATTTGACAAGTGTTTTGGGTAGGGGTGCACAGGCCATAGGTGGGCACCTCCGTGCAGCCCAGCGTTTGTTAGTTGTAACATTTCTGGATGATGATATGCATGACTCAAGATTTAGCAGGGAGGGTATAATAAGAGCAAGGCTTTATGGGGTACTTACTAACTGCCAGGCATGTTATTAGCACTTTACATGTACTAACACATTTAATTGAAGTACCATAGTTAAGTAACAGCAACTATAAGATGAACTCTGATATTATTCCCATTTTGCAGAGGAAGGAACCGAGAGCTCATACAGATTGTCCCAATTGCCCAACTTCACACAACTCGTAAATAGTAGGTTGGTTGTAGGTTGGGACTCCAAACCCAGGCAGTCTGGCTTCAAAGCATAGATGCTTAACTGGCTACATTCTACTTTCTACAATGTGGGGCTAGATTTGCTTACATATTGAAGGGTTGTGAGGAGAAAACAATACGAGGCAATATTTGAGGGAGGAAAAGGAAGGTTGGCCTCTAAAAACAGGACAGGAAATCAGGGAGATACTTAGGAGGAGATGGAAGGGAACCAACTGTAAAATGGGCCTACCTTCTCCCTCTCTCTTTCTCCCTCCCTGTCATGATCCTCAAGATGTTAACACAGAGGCAGACTAGGAGGAAGGAGAAGTGAGCAGAAAGAGGTAAAGGACTAAAAACATTATCTTTTACACTCTTAATGGAGAGTCAATTTCAAATATAAATGATTGAAAGTCCATCAACTCAAACTGAGAAAAAGATTTTCAGGAACCAAGCCATGGACTAAGTTACCACACAGGTCAAGTTCATATCTACCATGTTCAACTCTAGCAATCTGGTTTTAATCCAGTATAAAAATAGCTTCCATGGTAAATAAACAAACAGAAAAACTGAAAAATGATTTAAAGCAATATGCAAAGTTTTACTTATTAAATTTAATTACCACATATCTAAATACATTAATATAATTTAGGGGAAAGAAGACTTAACATAGAAATTAAGTGTGTACTATAGTCACCCTAGTTTATTTAGTATAAACTTCCAACATAAAAACAGACAACATTTTGGCCGGGCGCAGTGGCTCACGCCTGTAATCCTAGCACTCTGGGAGGCCAAGGCGGGCGGATTGCTCAAGGTCAGGAGTTTGAAACCAGCCTGAGCAAGAGCGAGACCCTGTCTCTACTAATAATAGAAACAAATTAATTGTCCAAGTAAGTATATATAGAAAAAGTTAGCCGGGCATGGTGGTGCATGCCTGTAGTCCCAGCTACTCGGGAGGCTGAGGCAGGAGGATCGCTTGAGCCCAGGAGTTTGAGGTTGCTGTGAGCTAGGCTGATGCCACAGCACTCTAGCC